>CAUYLG010039107.1:0-25403 GCA_963573385.1 Cacajao melanocephalus
GAAAGGAACAACCAGTATCAGCCATTCCAAAAACATACCAAAAGGTAAAAAGCATCACCATAATGAAGACTCTACATCAACTAATGGGCAAAACAGCCAGCTAGCATTAAATGGCAGTATCAAACTCACATATATCAATATGAATCCTAAATTTAAATGGACTAAATGCCCCAATCAACAGACAGGCAAATTGGATAAAAAGCTAAAATCCATTGGTACACTGTATCTAGACCCATCTCACATGCAAGGATACACAAAGACTCAAAACAGAGGGATGGAGGAAGACATACCAACCAAATGGAGAGAAAAAAAAAAAAAACAGAAGCTGCAATTTTCGTGTCTGATAAAACAGACTTTAAAGCAACAAAGACTATAAGAAACAAAGAGAGACATTACATGGTGGTGAAAGGATCAATGCAACAAGAAGAGCTAACAATCTTAAATATATATGCACCCAATACAGGAACACCCAGATACATAAGGCAGGTTCTTAAAGATAGAAGATTAACCAGGATATCCAGGACTTGAACTCAGACCTGGAACAAGTAAACTTAACAAGTATTTACAGAACTCTCCACCTCAAATCTACAAAACATACATTTTTCTCAGTATCACACTGATTACACCTATTTTAAAAGTGACCACATAATTGGAAGTAAATCACTCCTCAGTAATTGCATAGCATTTCACAGGTTTAAATAAAATATTGGCTGGCTGCTTGTTTGTTATTTTCATCCCTTATTCCTTCCTGTCTCAATTGTTAAGCACAATTATTGGCATAAAAGAGGTTTTCAATACCCATTTTTAGACTGCATTCTAGCCTGGGCAATAGAAAAAGAATCCCGTTCTATCTCTCTCTTTCTCTTCCTCTTTCTTTCTCTCTTTGATTCTTTTTTTTTCTTTCTTTCACTCTTTCTTTCTTCCTTCTTTTATTTTTCTTTCTTTCAAAAAAAAAATACAAGACTAGCCTGGGCAAAAACATTAATAATTAGTCAGGCATGGTGGTGCTTGCCTGTAGTCCCAGGTACTCAAGAGGCTGAGGTAGGAGGATCATCTCAGCCTGGGAGGCCAAGGCTGCAATGAGCCATGATCACATCACTTGTACTCCAGCACGGGTGACAGAGTGAGACCCCATCTCAAAAACAAAAACAAAGTTACTCTATTTTTTTGATGTTTGATTGTTGACAACTTTTGGACTTCATACCTTCCTTTTCCTTCTGGCCCACATCTGCACAAGCTGAGAGGAAAGCACAAGTGTTCTTTCCTTTGGTGCTGATGGGAGGTACATGTATACCGCACAAGCCACAGCCCAAGGACAGAACCCGTCATGTTGTTTCTGCCACTTATCCAATATAAAATCAACTTATTTTTATAAAGTAAAGACTACCATAAAATAAAATCGACCATGAAAACTTACTCACCATAAATCTTTCTCGTTATGCAGGTAATAAACCTTTCATGCACCCTGTGTATGTGTATGGTATCACCAGTCAGGACATCTGAACAAAATTTGGATGGGGATCCATGGCCTTCTAATACTAATCCTTTGCATCTGACTTTTTTTATTTCGACCATTTTATTTAACTCTTTTTTTGTAGTTTCTCTCTGCTAAAATTCCCCATCATGCATGTTGCTTACCTTTTCTACTATATCTTTTAAGATATTAGTTATAGTTATTTTAAAGTTGCTGTATAATAGCTGCCAACATCTGGCCCATCTCTGAGTCTGTTTATATTGATGGTCTTATGTATAGACAATTTTGTTTATTTTGTAATCTGAATGGCATCTATCACGTGTAGAAGAAAAATAGAGACTGAGTAAAGTAGTATTTATACCTGGAAATGAGGATGTCTCTTTTTTTGTCAGGCATTTAGTCTGGGGTTAATCAGGTACTGGAATGAATTTTCAATTATTTATCATTGTTGTAGACACCTTCAATAAAACACAGACTTCAGCTTCCTCCACAAAGAGTGATGTTACTTAGCGCTTAATGTGGGACCTAAGGTACTTAAGGGTTTTTCTTAGTGTTCCTGCTCCATATCAACTTTTGCAATCCCAGTTCACCTGAACAACACAGGTGCTCTCTTTCAGTGCCCTTGTTTCAACCCCAGAATTAGAAACCTATTGCTCATTACTAAGCATTGGGCTTGTATTAAAGGCAGGATTTTTTTTTTCTCCATTACCAGAGTCCAGACTATGTCTGAGGCAGGCTTTGTTTGCCTGGGCCTATGATGTCAAACTTTCTCTGCTCTCTTCATGCAAACTCTAATTTGTATCTTTAAGAGTGTTTTATATTGCCCCCGCTGTGATATCAGTGTAGAATCATGTGGCTAGGAACTTTTGTTTCTATGCCTCCTTCAGAAGCAGTGTATCTTTACCTGAGTCCAGGGTGAATGAGTTTTCTGCTCTCCCCCAGAGCAGGCAGTCTCGTCCTTTACCCTCCCCACCAGAAACAGTGGATCTTTACCTGGTCCCTTGGAGAGAGGCAGTTTTCTGCTCTCCACCAAGTAGCCTTTGCATCATAAAAGAGAAAGGTCCAGGCAAATTGGTGGGTTTTATATTTAAAGGATCTCTCTCTTCTCATTTGCCTTGCTCCCAATGTTGAGAATTCATGCAGGTCCATGGAAAACAGCTTGTAAATGTGTACAGACTTCTTTTGTATCTGTGGCTTCCAATTAATCTAAACTATCATTCTAGCCCAGATTTGACCTTCAATATTTTTTTTCAATTGCAGTATCTTTAAACTATTTGTATGTCTTTTTTCCCCCTAATTGTCTATTTGATTACAGCGTGAGGGTAAGTCTGAAATAAGTTTCTCTGGCATGGCACAAACAGGTATTTCTTCAATTTGCTATTATTTTTTAAATGTACACAGAGTAATGTGGCATTGATTGATTAATATGGTGAGATGGAACTTCCTAATTAAAAGGTATTCTTTTCCAGGTTATACCCCAGGACACCTTTGAAATCTTTGCCTGATTTGGAAAATTATGAAAATTTCTTCAAGAGACCGTTTGTAGTTCATATTTTACTTTTTAACGCTAGAATTTATTTCAAATTCTTCACGAAATGGAATAATCCCAAAAGAGTTAAACTGTGATTCTTTCTTACAGTGAGTAAGGAGAAAAAAAAATCCTTCAAAAATCACTTATAAAGTCTCCCTTTGAAGGATAAAGCACTTGACTCTGAGAATGGCCACCTTCAGAAGCATAGCTGAGGAAACCACTGCTATGTGCTATGTTTTGAATGTTTTTCCCCTCCAAAACTCATGTTGAACTTAATCTTCAACATGGCAGTATTGAGAGGTAGGGTCTTTAAGAGATGATGAAGTGGTATGAGGGCTCTGACCTCATGAATAAATAAATGAATTCATGGATTAATGGGTTAATGAATTAATGGGTTACCATGGAGTGGGCTGGTAGCTTTATAAAAAGTGGAAGATAGACCTGAGCTAGCATGCTCAACCCTCTCACCATGTGATGCCCTGTACCAGTTCAAGACTCTATGTAGTTCCTCCCAGCAAGAAGGTCCTTACCAAATGCAGTTCCTCAACCTTGGACTTCTTAGCCTACATAACTATAGGAAATAAATTTATTTTCTTTACATATTATCCAGTTTCAGGTATTTTATTATAAGCAACAGCAAAGGAATAAAATTGTATGAACATATTTGTGCATCACAACTACAGCACACATCATATTACCTATGTAATACGATGAGTAGTCTTAGTGAGGATGTCATAAGGAAAGAGTTTCTCTAGTGTATTTTTATCTACTTAAAAAAAATCAGCTGCCCACAATGGCTCATGCCTGTAATCTCAGCACTCTGGGAGGCCAAGGCAGAAGGACTGCTTAAAGCCAGGAGTTTGAGACGAGCCTGGGAAGCATGGCAAGTTAATAAAAAAAAATTAGGTGGGCATGGCGGTGCAGGCCTGTTGTCCCAGCTATTGGAGGCTGAGACAGGAGGATCTCTTGAGGTCAAGAGTTCAAGGCTGCAGTGAGCTGTGATGATGCCACTGCACTCCAGCCTGGGTGACAGAGATCTTGTCCCAAAAAACAAAAAACAAAATCATTCAGTTAACACAACAAATTCTGTACTACCTTTAGTAGTTCAGTACAGAAAGTTATCTTACAAGAGTAAGCTTTTGGAAATATCTTTCTAAAGTAAAAAATGTATAATTACATACAGTACAATGATGCTTATCATGATATTCTATTTTTTAATTTCTGTGATTATTTTAGCAAGGAGTCTGTCTATACTCCCTGCTGATTTTTTCTTTAAAAAAGCTGCTAAAACTTAATGCTCAGATCGCTGTCAACTTTAGTGAGAAAAAGATACCTAGTGTGGATAGATTTTCTCACATTTCACTTGTGTATAAATTACTTCATTGAGCATCACAGTTTTTAAAGGATGAATGGTAAAAGGGATTCAATGATATTTTGTATAATCTTAATTTGGCAAAAGAGTATTATAAAAATGGCACAGAACAGTAATACTGTTTTAAAATAAGGCTCTGATCAATAAAATTAGCATCAGTATATTAGATACTCAGAAGAAAAATGTAAATCACATTTTCAACATTTACCCTGTTTCAACTCTGTGCTTATTATTTTCAAATGTTTGTCTCCTGCCTCGACATCTTCCCTGAGCTTCAAATTTATATGTTCATATGCTAGAGACCCTAAATTTCATGTGTCCAAAATGAAACTCTAAGTTTCTACTCCTGCTCACACTAACTCATTTGCCTTCTCCAGTAGTCTCCCCCATGACCCCTATTGCCCAAGCTAAAAACCTAAGAGTCATCTCTCAACTTTTTAGTGGACACCATTTAACATAAAATTATTCTAAAACTATTCCCTGCATCGTGTTTGGCACTTGGTTGCCTCATTTGTTAACCCTAAAAATGTTCAAATCCAATTTGAATTCATTATCGAAGGGTAACAACAGAGTGAGTCCTCTTCTAATAATGAGGACATGATTTCCCATTTTCAAGATGACAGCCAGGTTCAAAAGGCTCTTGTCCCCCATTAATTCTATCAAACTTCCTCAGCTAAGTCAAGGTATTACTTTAGTAGCACTAACTTGGTAGCTTAAAGAACAGAAATTTATTATTTCACAATTGTATAGACCAGAAGTCCAAAATAAGTTTTACTGGGCCAAAATCAATGTGTCAGCAGGGCCACCCTCTCTTCAGATTCTCTAGCTGGAAATCTGTTCCTTGCCTTTTCCAGATTCTGGGAGTTCCAGGGGTTCTTTGCCCTGGAAATGCTTCACATTTGGAATGAATGCTTCACTCTAGTCTCTGCCTCTGTTGTTACCATTGCTTTCCTCTCTTCTGTCTGTGTCAAATCTCCCTCTGGATGAAAGAATTTCCTTATGCTTTTTTATAAGGATACTTGTGATTGCATCTAGGGCCCACTTAGATAATCCGAAACAATCTGCATCTCAAAATCCTTACTTTAATCATACTCCATAAAACTGCTTTTTGCCATATAAGGTAACATTTGTCTGTTCCAGGTATTAGGATGTGGACATCTTCTGGAAGAGGGCATTATTCAGCCTACCAAAATCATACAGTACCTATTTCAGACAATGACTTTAAATGTGTCACTGATTGGATGAAGAGACATAGAATCTGATTACAAAACCACTCCAGTCATTTATTTGCACATCTATAAGTTGAACTGATTTCATCTTCTCCTAAACAGTAAATAAGAATAAAAGTCTTACAATTTTTTTCTGTCATCACTATTTATTATTACCTACAAGACAGTTACAAATAATTAGCACCTATATTGATTCCTACAAATAATTTATTCTTTCCGGATTATTCCAAGACTTGTCAGCTGCTTGTCACTGAAGGTGTATATTTTACAGTTTCACCTAATAAGTTAAAAATCATATTTGTCTTGTCTATGGAATGTCTCACAGTTTATCTTTTTTGTTGATTTTCTACTGTTTTCAGAGAGGAGAACTGTACCCTAGATACGGTTTCTTATGCCACCTTTCATTTATGTTTTTCAGGAAACTATAGTGATTTATTTTTATTTCTAGTCATTTTGTGACCAGATTTTTCAGATGTCCGTATCTGAAAGAAAACAGTTGAAAATAGATTTTTTTTTTCCACCTGAACATTAAGTTTAATGTCATGGATTGAGAAAGTTCCAGTTTAGTGGAAAGATCCCAAAATTTGTAATCATAGAACCAGGGTTTCTGTTCTGACTGTACTATTCGCTCAGTTCAAGTTCTTTATCTGCAAAATGGGAGTTGTTACAATAAAATCCATAAAACAAAGTTGTTAATACAATTAAAGTAAATAAGTATATATTGGGAACTGTAAAATACCATTCAAGTTATAATTATGGTTATCTGAGATGCTTCTCACAGATATTTTTAAAACAGGGTGTTATTTCAAATGTCTCTGTTTATTAATTTATACTTATTCATGTAACATCTACAGAGTAGCTACTATATATTAGATGCATGTCTTTGTGCTAGGTACACAACAATGAATAAAGCAACTAAGTTATTGCTTTAATGGCACCTATGTTCTAGTAGAGACCATTAAGTGCTAAAGTCCTATCTTGAGAGGCTATTGCTAAGAAACTTACTCTTATAGATGTCTGTTCTATTCTGGTTTATGGGGAAGTTCTACATGCACTCATTTTTTCATTCACACAACAAATCAATATGCATCTACAATGTGTCAGAATTGTTATAAATGCATTTATCAAAATGAAAGTCCCTTAAATGGTTTAATCCAGTAGGTGAAACAATAAACTGGCAATGGTACCAGAAAGAGAACAGAAAGAGTACAGCATTCTATACGAGCTCCTCAAGAAAGCATCCAGCCCAAGGCAGGAAGTCATATCTTCTCAGAGTTAATAACATCTAAGCTGAGTCTTAACAACTAAAAAGATTTGTGAGGGAGAGGTCAGAGAGATATTATGGCAGATAACTATCAAGATCAGCAGTGAATGTGGGCTTCAGGGCAGTCTCAGGTGAGAACACTGTGGCTTGTGTCTATTCAATTGCAGGGCATTCAAATAATATCCTCCACAAATTTTAAAAGGATTCTCTTTCCCATCCTCCCCAATAATAAAGTACAGTTGCCCCCTCAGTATCCATGGGGTTCCAGGATCCCTACAGATACATCTGTGGATGCTCAAGTCTCATATCAAATATATTTGTATAAAATCTATACACATTTTCCTGTATACTTTAAATTATCTCTAGATTACTTATAATACCTAATACAATGCCTACACATCACTTTATTTGCTTGGATTCAAAGAAGTACTTTGTGCACGGAACATTCAAATTTTGCTTTTTGGAAATTTGTGGATTTTTAAAAAATATTTTTGATACATAGTTGATTGAAGCCACAGATGCAGAACCCACATATACAGAGGGCTGACAGTGCTTAGTGGTCTCATTTTTACATTCCATATTATCAGTATTTGATCACTGTTTGTTAACATGTTAAGGAAATTCCCTCTTCATATTCTCTCTAATTGGATAACTGAATGGGGATTTTAAAAATTTTCAATTGGTTAGGTTGGAAAGGCCTTTTTGAAACTCCCTTTGCTTGGTAAGATCAGACAAGTTTTTCACTGCAGAACTGTCTTTGACATTTGTCTTGATACATGCTTCTAAGTAACTGGCCTATAGTTTCTTGTAATTTCCTTGACTAATAATAGAAACCTAACTAGGGCAGAACTAAGAATGCTGATAGAGACTAAATAGATTCAGCTGTGAGTTTTGGCAGCCATCGGGACTAGGCCTCAAAATGGCCAATTCTGGTGCTGTTCACTGATCAGGTATTTTTTTATTTTCAATTTAGCCACTTCATCTATTACTTGGAAAACTGCTGACTGAGCTTGTATTAATTGAGCTGAATATTTATTTGGGTAAAATATTAATACTATTTTTGTATCTTTGCCCCAAACTTATTTTTGAATACTTTGAAAAAGTCATTAGATGAGTCTTCAACTTAAACTAGACATATCTTTCATGCTGCAAAAAGCCAGATATCATTGTAAAATGGTCTGTACGGTGACTAAATTTCTATATAACCAAAGTTTATTTTGCATTATGTCTGGATTTTATGTTATATGGTGGCTTTCCAAATTAAATATTTTTTTATGATAGTATGTGGTTCTATCTCCCTTTCATGAGCAGTTTATGTTGTACTGAGGATTCTCCAGAGTGTGGTGTTGGTAGAAATCTGACAGTTTTATTCCCTTGCTCACAAAGAGGGCATTATCTCCTTTTTTATGGGAACATGGGTGGTGATTACCCACTGGCTTGCTGTCTGAATGTAAAACATGCCTTTATTATGACTTCTGGCTTTTGTGAAGGTGTTATCTTTTGATTCAAACTCGAAGGGCTGGACGAAGGTAGTTAAACTTGACAATAAATTTTTGAATAAATTACTAACCCATAAAGTATTCAGTGATGGAGGTGGTTCTATGAAAAGACACTCCCCTTTTCCTCTCTGTGGAGATGACTGTTATCCCTTCATTTGAAGTATTAAAAATGGCCTTGGTTGTTTGGGTGATTTACCATGAAAAGAATTGGTTCTTAGTGCTCTGTCCATTACCCCTCCTCTAAGATATATAGGCTCAACACCTCACATTTCCCCATCCAGACTTCCCCTGAAACCACCCTGATTGGGTTTCTTTTTTTAACAGAATGCCTTATTTCCCCAAGAGGATTTAAAATTTCCCTCCTATTGACATAGTGCACCAAGAACTATGGTGCCAGAGCACAGGGCTCTTAACACAAATTTTAAAAATGCAGAACATATTTGTACTGGGGAGATAGAGAGCTACAAAACGCTATAGGTAGTTCTAGCATTTGGAGGAAACAAAGCCTTCGGCAAAAACCATCTGATGAAATGCCAACACTGAAAAGCTGATATTCCACCAACTAAAATTTAGCATAGTGCCAGTAATAAGGGCACCAAAGCAAGAATTAGTTATGCCATAGTAGAACAAAATGGAACAAGAGCAACGTAAGATATGCAGAGGTGGGTTTAACCTAGGGGACAGTTCTTTTAGCCCCACTAGTTAATGGTTATCACCTGTTCCCCTCTGAGGAGAAAGTAGAAATTTATATCAGCTTTTATCATATGTCCTTTAGTTTTTTGTATATGGGTATGTTTGTTTCCATTTGATGCTGTCATAAATTACCCCAAACTAGGCTGCTTAAAACAACATAAGTTTGTTATCGAACAGCCCTGGAGATTGAAAGTCCATGGCTTTGTTCCCTCTAGAAGCTGTGGGAAGGAATCCCTTTTTCAATTGTAGCTTCTGGAGGTTGCCCACATTCTCCAGTCCTCTGCTTTACTCTCCACATCTTCCTGTTTGATTATGACTCTCCTGGGTCCCTCTCATACAAATGCTTGTGATTACACTGGGTACACCCGGGGAATGCAAGATAATTTCCCCATCTCAAGGTGTTTAATATAATCACATCTGCAAAGTGCCTTTTCCATGTACGGTAACAAACTCACAGGTTCCAAGGATTCAGATGTAGATATCTTTGAGGTGCCATTATTCAACCTAACACGGTGGGGAGCAGGGAAACTCCTCTCAGCAGTTCTTTTCACAGATTGAGTGTTACAGTCAACAAATCCTTCACATCCTCTTTATAGTTTAGTGTGTATCTACCTGACTCAGACTCATCTGTGGCATCCAGGAGTCAAATCTGAGTAACCAGCATCCAACACAAAATTGTCTAAGTGAGATTTTGTTTTATATATAACCCATGTGTGCTACGTAGTACACAATATATTCTTTCATTCAAGTCACCAGTATAAATTTTGAACTGGATAACGTCAAGGACAGAGCCATTTTCTAGTAAATGAAGACTTCCCTCCTTAAATACTGAACAGTAATTTTTAGACTGGGAATTATTAATTCACTTACAAATCTATGAAGTGTTGTTTTACCATTTTACTCTAAATAACATCAAAAAATTATCAAACCCTTCACTGAAATCAAGAGGTGCTAAAGCAATTACTCTTCCCCAAATTACCATCAATCAATCACTATTTTAAAACGATATGAAATCAATGTGGCTTCACTAATTCTTGGTGAATGTATATTGATTGCTAGTGATCATTGCATTCTTTTTCAAAGGTTCACAAGCTTTCTAATTTAAAAAGTCCAATCCCAAATGCTGATAAGAATTAAAATTAAGTTGTTTAGTTTATATTTTCTGGCACTGCCATCATCTCCCTTAAAGAACTGAAACAGCATCTTTAAGTCTTACGTTTTCCTGTACCTTTCTTAGAAGCCACGGACCTACAATTTCTTCCTATTCTACATAGTTAAAATCATCATTTTTGCCACCTTTTTTTCTTTCTCTCTGTAGCTTACCTCATTTGCCTCACTTGTGCTTTAATATTTTTGGTGTTTTTCTCATATTCCTGTCATACTGTTATATTTCTCTTTCATTATATATCTCTCTTTATACCTTTTGTAAAAGTCTTTTATGAACCTGGACTTAGAATGAAATACCTATGCAACTCAATTATTTTCCTTAGATGTCTTCCTTTTGCCTTTCTCATTGAACTATTCAAAATGTTTGTACAGTCAGAATTATACTCAGAGAACTTTCCACCCTTCATCATCTATTTCCCTTTTACAGTCTCGAGGAAACTTTTTGGCAATTGGCTGTCAAAGTCTATGGCACATGAACAAACAATCCAGCCTCCTCTTTCTTTATATCAGGCATTTACTGTTTCTTTATAATCAGTTTTTCCTTCTTAGTTAAAATCAAGTCCAGAATGGTATTTACCTATGTTGACTGTCTTACTATCATAATAAAATAGTCTTTCAAAAGTTTATCAGATCCCCTTTTTTCAGCCAAATTGGACTTCCAACAGATTTCAAAAAAGCTGAAGTTTCCTGCAACACAAATGTTTATCTTTATAATCTGCCATAGAGAAGCATATTTTGTCTGTTCAAGAAGACATGACACAATATCGTTTCAACCCAACTCTCTATATCATCCAACTGCCTTCTGCCATGCTTAGAAACTCAAGTTCATAAATTTGTATACAGTTGGTATATTTTTTCAGGGAAGAGCTACTCACCAACTCTTCTTTCTAATCTATTTCTAGTTGCCATGTTCCTATCAAAAATCTAAAAACACGATGCTTAGTAATGCCTAAAATTGTGTTAACTCCTTGACAATATTTTGGGTTCAATTTATGACCCATTTTCTGTGGGCTAATTATGCATCAGTGTGTGGCCTAATTATCTTTCAAGATTGGTGTGATGTTATTTTCATTTGATAATTCCTGCTCACAACAATTAAAAAAAAAAAAAGAGGGGAGGGCTTGACATGGTGGTTCATTCCTTTAATACCAATGATATCAACGCTACGGGAGGTTGAGATGAGGAGGACTGCTCGAGGCTTGGGGTTTGAGACAAGCCGGGGCAAGACAGTGAGACGCTGTTCCTACAGAAAATAAAAATTACGCAGGTGTGATGGTGTGCACATGCAGTCCTAGCTACTTGGGAGGCTGAGGTAAGTGTATGACTTGAGCCTAGTAGTTGGAAGTTGCAGTGAGTTGTGATCACACACTGCACTCCAGCCTGAGTGACAACATTTTTTAAAATGTTACTGCTGCATACAGCTGATATTGAACAGCAACTACATCCCCAAAGGCTACCAATAAAAACTAAATATATTTTGACACACCAGCACAGAATATTATGACTGTATAAAATAAAATGTTGATACATGGAAATAACTACAGCCCAGCATATGGGGAAATGTTACAAAAAAGAAGGAAACCAACACATTGATTCCAACTTTGTGAAAATGAATACATATAAATTAACAGCCATTAGAAGATCATTTGGAGAAGGTAAATAGTTGTATCTTCAATAGCAGTTTGAGGTATCAAGAAATCAAGATTTTAAAACTGCAACGAAGTAACCAAATAGTCCAAATTTTTTATATATATATATATATATATATATATATATATATATAGAGAGAGAGAGAGAGAGAGAGAGAGAGACAGACAGACAGACAGACAGACAGACAACTTTATCCAATTGCAGTCTACTTCAGTGTTGTCATTAGCTCAGGCAGATGTAAAAGCTGAATCCCTGGGACTCATGCAAAGCATACTGAGATCAAAGGAAAGGAAAAAGATAATTCATGTGCTGTTTTTAGTCTCTTCAATATATCCAGAGACATCAAATATTTTAATTGGGGGTTTTATGAGGTCGTACATTTCTCAAAATGCAACTAAAGCTAATCTGCATCAAAAGCATCTAGCATTTTTGTTAAACATGCATTTTCTGGTCCTTATCAAGGCCTATTCCAATTATAAGAACTAAAGCCTGAAGACTGACATTCTACGTTTGTTGATAAGCACCTCAGCTGATTCATAGGAATCCTAAATTTTAAGAACTATAGCAGTTGAGCATGGTGACTCATGCCTGTAATCCAAACACTTTGGGAGGCTGAGGTGAGCAGACCACCCAACGTCAGGAGTTTGAGACCAGCCTGGCCAACATGACAAAACCTGGTCTCCACTAAAAATACAAAAATTAGCCAGGCATGGTGGTGTGGCCCTATAGTTCCAGCTACTCAGGAGGGTGAGGCAGGAGAATCACTTGAACCTAGGAGGCAGAGGTTGCAGTGAGCGAAGATGATGGTGCCATTGACTCCAGCCGGGGCAAAAGAGCAAGACTTCATCTCAGAAAAAAAACAAAAAACAAAAAACAAAAAAAAAGAACTATAGCATTCTTATGAAGGACTTTAAGAGATCCATGAATCCCCAAATCCTGAATTTATGACAGTTTTCCTGGGAAAAGGATTCATGGCTGTCATGAGATTCTTCACAGGTTCATGACTCCCAAAAGGTCAATGGAACCAGAAATTTTGAATGGCTCTCCCATGAACATACTTGTCCACCATTGATGTAGACAATACAATACCTTTGAATGGTCCAGCATGCTTTGGTTTACTGGGTTAAAAAATAAACGCTCTTCTTAACTTTTCTTGAATAGCTAGCTAGCTTTTTAATAGCTAGCTTGCAAGGTATACTTAGCACACAATTCCTTTTAAATTTTTGGCTCAAATAAAATTTGTTCATGGAATAAACAATCTGAAACACCTAATTGCCACACCAATTGATCAATTTCACAATTTTATCTGACATTAGCAGGCCTGGGATTTTCTATAATGTAAGCCCTGGTGTTTAATATTATAAGATGTGAGCTATGCCTATAGTCTTTACAGCAGATCTGAAAATATTTCCTTAATAGGTATCTTTGAATATAAAAGTCACCCAGAAAAATCAGCCAAACTCTATACAGAAATTAGGCAGTAATCTATGTCACTGAGGACATCAGAAGAGTTCGTATCTTGAGAATGGCAATTCTTAGATGGTAGATGTCCTTGGTACAACCGTATCTATGCAAAGGAAACAAGTTCTATTCTAAGCTACAATGAGATTCTGGACTTTAAGCTTGATAGTAGTGCTGTAATGGGAGTAACTCTGTGGGGGGGGTGGGTAAGGAGAAATATTTTTCATTTGAAAACCTTAGAGTAGATGGTGATAAAATGAAAAATTTAAGCCACAATATTTTACAGTTGTTACCATTAAGTGGTAGTTTATTTTCCCTCACCCCCTGGATCTTAGTAGTCTGTTTTAAATAATTTCCTTGATTTACAGAATGTAGCCAATACTTGAGTCTGAGCAACAGCTTCCAGATTCATCACCTCTTGCAAAACTACTGCTGCCATGTAAAAAAGCAGCTAAACTACTGAATGAGAGATAACAGAGAGAGAGAAAGAGAGACATGTGAATAAGGCCACTTAGACTCTCCATCCATGACTAAGAGGGAACAGGACTACAACCACGTGAATGACCTCTGGCAAGACCAATAGAAGAATCATTCAGTTTGATTGATGCCAATACAGAGAATCATGAGAAATACTAAATTATTACCACTGTAAGACACTAAATGTTGGAGTGTTTTATTGCATAGCGGTAAGTAATGCATGTTGCAACTTGGCCAGAGATTTTATAGAAGTAGGAATAAAAACACATAAATCATTAGAATATATTTTATAGATAATATCTTATTGTGGTGGACAAGAAGATGTGCTACCTAGACCTCCTTCAAGGAATGACTTGCTGCCTGGCTATGGAGAATGCAGTTAATGCACAGCCCCAACTGGTAGCTCCTTTAGGTGCCAAGAATTGCCTCTCCCAAGATCATGCCACATTTAGTGACTAAGTGAGGTTGGAATAGAGAGGCCCAGCAATTTCAGTCTAAACACTGACATGCTTATATGTAATTCTTGCTGAAGAGCTCTCCACTAGGTTGGTCAAGGCTTTTTAATATATTGACAGGAATGGTTGTACTAGGAACAGTTTTCTTGGAGTTGTATGCTTGGCAAGCATTAGCCCATGTAAATAAGCTATACAAGGCAAGCTTCTAGGTTCATTCTAATGAAGACTCCCATCATTATGTTTCCTGCAGACTGCTGCTGTCAGTTATGGGAAAGTAATGAGCTATGTCTGTTACTATCAGTCAGTGACTCTAATAGGTTCCTGCTGGTCAAGCAAAGTCTGTTCTCACCACTTACTGGGACTCCCTGGACTTTTTAACTTCTTGTAAAAGTACAGGATAGAAATGATAATAAATCAGACCCTGTCTTGTGACTTTCACTGATTTGTTTTAAAAACTAGATTAGCTCATCTTACTATGATAGTATTAAACTACATACACTATTTTTTCAAATAATGTTACAATGACCCAAAAAGATGAATATATTATCCCTCGATTAAAAGAGAAACTGAAGCTTAGTTACTCAAGGTCATATAGGTAGTAAATGACTGAGAATGATTTAATCCTAAATCTGGATGACTCTTAAGCTCATGTTTTTTTCTGCAGGTTCACTGTCTTTTATGGAGCTAAGCATTGACTGAAATAGAAGGAAATAAAACACAACTGTTTTAAGGGTCATGGTCTAAATTCCTACCATGTATAATTTTCTTTGACACAACTAAGTAAGAAAGAGAGAGACAGAAAGAGGATATGCCAGAAATTAAAGGAAAAAAAAGAAATAATTAAAACAATCAACACTCCATGGAGGAAGAAGAGAGGAGTAGTGACCACATAAAAGGCTGGATAGAAGCCCATGAAGACATAAAATTTGAAGACAATGAACATGAGAGTCTCAAAACTCTGACATGTAAGAGTTTACCTCCACCTTCTGAAACTTGAAAAGGGTTAATTTTATGACAAATAAGAAGTATGATTTTACACAGCATTGAGTGAATTTAAAGAATTCATTATCCCATAAAGATAGTACCAGCTAAAATTACAAAGGGTTATAAGAAATTCTTAAATTATTTCATCAGCACCAGACCCTTAATGGTCTGGCAAGAAAACCAAGAAAATCTGGGGTTGGGGTGGAAAGAATAACCCATGATGCTGAGATCCCAAGCCCTTTTGTGGTCCCCTGTCAGGCGCAGAGTTCTGGGTGGGCTGGCCCTCACCCTGCCCTACTTTATCACTTCTTATATGCATCTGCTTGCTCCTAGGAGAAAGAAGATACTGCACTGGCGAAATTATGTCTGGACAGGGCTTTGGATTCAATTTCTCAAAACTGAACATAATCCACCTTTTATTCTCCCTTAAAGACAAAGCTTGATTTTTGTCTTGGGGTCACCTGAATGGTGGGGAGTGGGGTGGTGGTATGCCAGGGGCAGCTGAGCCCTTGTCTCCTAGAGCAGATATGCTATAAACCCAAAGGTACCTCTTACTTGGGTCTAACCTCTGGATTTCTTGAGTACAAACCTCATCTCTACCCCTAATTTGTGCCTTTGGTAAAGGCGGTTAAATTTTTCATTCTCACTCTATTATTGGTAGTTCAATAGATGTTTACTCTCTCTTCATCTCCCACCCCTTCCCTCTAGGGCTAAAGGCTTGAAATTTAAGTCTCTCTTGAAGAAACGGCCATGCTTCATTTAATCCTGCTGCAGCCAGAATGCTGTGGATGTCATGCTTCTGATGAGACATTAAATCAAGGTAAACATTAATACTCCAGGCTGGAGAATCTATGAAGAGAAGAAAAATGTAGCTTCATCTCACAGGAAACACCACAGCCAATCTAGGCCCTCTATGTTGCCTCCAGACCTCACACACTTGGAGTTAATTAGAAAATTCTCCCTCTGGAATATATTATAGGCTTTGTTTAATTTGATGGAGGAAATATTTTCACAAATCTTGCCTGAATGCAAACACTTCTGAAGAGTAAAAAATAAGAAAACATAAATACATTTGTGCATCAAAACGAAGTACTTCTGCTTTCAACAAAGGAGGTCAATATAATCTATATTTTTACATGACCTAGGTGCAATACATTAAGATGCAGACTATTTGAGCAATATTATAATTCAATTAAATCACCTCAAAAGAGCAAAGAGACATGAAAAAAGATCAAGAAGGTGCTAGCTCCATATCCCCATTCCAGACTATCTGCCCCTAAATGTTTTTTTTTTTCATTTTTCAGACTGCAATCTAATTCATCTGGAATTTTGGTGTTAGGTAAGGGCATAATTTCATTTACTTTTAAACTAATTTTAGCAGCACAATTTATTGCATAATTCCTTTTCTTACACATATGTAAAACATATGTGCTTACCTGCATCTCGGCTGTTCTTGTTGATCCCTGCATCAGGACCACACTGATTTGATTATTGTAGGTTACTTTATGTTTTAATATCTTATAGGAGCAGTCCCTTTATTCCTATTAGTTTTCAAAATATTCATGTTATTATTCTGTTACAGCAACAGAAAGAAAAAAATATTTTTCCATATATTACTCCAGTTACAAGTTCACTTTGTTAAGTTCAAGCAAATAAATCACAATGGAGTTTTCAATGAAATTAAATTAACTTGGAGAGGAATCGACATATCCTTTAAAAATACATCTCCATAGACAGTCCTTCAACATACGTGAAGGACTCCATCTATATTAGTCAAAACTCTTTGGTTACCAGGAACTGAAATTCAATTTAAATAATCTTTAAAAGGGGGAAGCACTGTATACAAGAAGTAACCCCAAATTGATAATAATTCTACATGCAAAATCTAAAACTATAAAGTATCTAAGGAAAAAAAATGTTAATTGTAAAGTATCTAAGAAAAAAAATTAATTGCTGAATTTAGCAAAGATTTCTTAGATGGCTAGGACACAAAAACCATAATCTATAAAATAAGATAAACAGGACTTCAAAATTAGAAACTTCTGCTCTTTCAAAGACACTGCTAAAAAAATGAAAAGACAAGTCACAAACTGAAAGCAAGTATCTGAAAAACATAAATCTCATAAAAGACTTGTGTGCAGAATATGTACTCTCACAATGGAATAACGGGAAACAAACAACACAATAAAAAATGAGCAAAAGATTTGATCAGACACATCAGTAAAAATATGTGGATTGCAAGTAAGCATATGAAAAGATGCTTGTCATCATTTTTCATTAAAACCACAATAAAATACCACTGCACACCTATTAGAATTACTCATTTAAAAAAAAAAACATGAAGCCATCAAATGCTGGTGAGAAAGAAGAGCAATGGGAATTACTGCTGGCAGAAATGCAAAATGGTACAGCCACTTTGGGATTCAGTTTGGAAGTTTCTTATAACATTAAAAGTGTATTTACTGTATAACCCAGCAATCCTACTCTTAGATATTTACCCAGTGGAAATGAAAATATGACCATATAAAAATCTGTATGCAATTACTTATTGTGGTTTTCTTCATAATTACCAAAATCTGGAAACAATTCAAATGCTCATGAACTGGCAACTGCATAAACAAACTGTGGTAAAGCCACACAATGAAATATTACTTAGCAATAAAAAGGAACAAACTACTGATACTAGTAACAACACAGATGGATCTCAAATGCATTATGCTAAGTGAAAGAAGTGATATACTCAAAAGGGTATATACTTTGTGTTTCCATTTACATGATATTCAGTAAAAGGCAAAACTACAGGAACAGAAAAACAGATTAGTGTTTGTCAGTGTATAGAGCTGGAGAAGGGGATTAATAACAGAGGGGCATGAGGGAACTTTCTGGGGTGACAGAAATATCCTATGTCTTGACTGAGGTAGTAGTTATGCAATCTTTATGTACTGACCAAAATTCACAGGACTAGTCATCTAAACAGAGTAAATTTTACTGCATGTAAATAGATCTCAATAAACCTGTCCTACAAGGGGGAGAGGTATATATTGGCTCATCTGTTTGAAACGTGTGGGTGTTTTCTGGTTTCAGGCACATCTGAGGCCAAGTGCGTAAAAGCGTTCTTAGTCATGTGTTGTACTCTTGCCCTTTTTTCCTTCATGTTGGTGCATTCTTTCCAAGGAACAGTGTCTACCAGTCTCTTCTTCCTTGCAATGATCTTTACAGCTCATAAACTCAGAAAAAGATCTTCTCTTTCTTCATGCAACAATAGCAATTTCTCCCAAAGGGCACTGATAAACCCTACTTAGATCTCATACCTGCCTCTACACAATCAATATCTGGGCCCTGGAGAAAGAGATACTCTGATTGGCTATCTTCAGTCTTTTGCCCACCCCTGTGGCAGGAGGGACGGCCACATCAGAATCACTTGGTGTAGTAGAGAAGCACATTCCAAAAGGAAGGAGAGCCAAGCAGACAAAATAACAGATGTCCTGACATCCTCATTCTTGATTACTGCATATCATGGTCTGTCTGCCGCTCTTGTTGCTCAACAACATCCAGCCAGGGCTCTTCTTTCAAGCTGTGTTCCAAGGAATTTTTACAGCATGTTTTCCACATTTCCATCTTGCAGCTTTCACTTAAATACAGCAGCTTCTATGGATACTTCTCTTAACCTCCTCTTTTTTCCACAGGAGCCCAACCCAGTGTATTTGAATCAACTCTACCATACTGAGAGACTGGAATACATTTGACTCTTCGGTGGATTATTTGAGCTGCCATTTTGATGATATTAGTCCTAGGAAGTCACACTGCTGCCCACACTTACCTGGTTCTTAGTTGACTGACTGCCTCAGCAGGTGCCCTGACAAAGCAAGAGAGGACAGGACCAACAAGGACAGGACTGACTTGAATTATTAATCTGTCCTTACCAGCCTAACCCATGTACAGTGCTGTCGTAGCTCGCATTGAATTGCAGAGACTGATCACACTGTGAAATTTTCTAGTCTTCTCAGGAAGCAAACACTTATATTTTTTAGAAGACTCCTAAGAATCTATCTAGTAAATGGTTTAATTTTACAATAAAATAACAGAAGCCCTGAGAGCTGCTGGCCCAAGAGCTGAAACTAAAACCTTAGCCTCTTATCTACTGACTGGTACCCTTGCCACTGTTTTCTGATGCTTCTCTTACTCTCAAATTTCCTTCTGGTTAGTCATTTGTCTATAAATATTCCTACCACTAATGAATATAAGTGTTTTTGAAATGCAAATAAATCAAGGTCAATATCTACTTGGTAGATTATGATGTCAGAGAGGATATAGAGCTTAGTGAGGCTTGGATTCAGAAAGGTTCAAATTTGAGTCCTGGTTTCAAAAGTATTAGCTGGGTGACCTTGGCAACTTACTCAGATTTTCCTCACCTCTAAAATGTGGATAATAATAGTATGTCTTTCAGAGGGATATTGTGCAGAATAAATCAGATTTTGAAAACATTTAGCAAAATAGCTAGTAGTCTTTACTCAGCAAAGACAAGTAGTCTTGTCTTAGCTGTTTCATTAGATTGCCTCTTTGGTCTATACTTTTGCACTAGTCAAAAGAAAAGGTTTAGGAAGGAGAGCAGAATAGAGAATGTTGCAAACACCAGAGCCAGTAGCACTGAAAGAGGGATTTCATTTAATGCTGCTTAAGAAAATATTGTTTTCTTTATGAAAATATCCCATATCACTGTGAAGGACTTTCAAACAGGGAAAGAAGGATAGTAGTTTCAAGATAAGAAAAGCAACCTTTGAGATTTTGCAAGCCAATGTTGAAATTTGCATCAGTATCTTGATCTCTTAAAAACCTGTGTGGAAAGGAGGTCAAGTCAGGTTTGGGGCAGCAAAATGATAGGGTAGAATAGGAAAGACTAATCAAAATGAGACTGCAGTAGAAGGAATAGAGCTGTTCTTAGATAAGGCAAGAAAAAGGAATTGTGAACTCATCTTGGGATCAGGCAGGCAAAGGATCAAGTTTAGGAGATCAGCTGAACAGTTGATATAGTTCAAGGCAACAGAGGGTCCAGCTGCAAGAACAGGTAGTAAGAATCAGGACATACTATAAGAATCTGAATCCCACTCTAAGGAGAGAGATGGGACAGTAAGACATTGGATCATAAATGGGAATTACTGGCAAGGGGCTTAGTTTCTAAGAAATGAAGTCGCCATTGCAACTGAGGCAAGGATTTCACACATTTCCTGTCCAGGACTAGAACTAAAGCCAGAGTACTGCAAAGTACACAGCAGGACCATGCGGGGAGAGATCTTAGGCCAGAATGGATAGTGACGAACAGCACCGTTTGTGAAGGAAGTCCTTCACACGCTTTACAGGCTTTCACAATCCATATAACTTGAAATAGACATAAAATACAGGGAAACATAAGTACAGAATTTACAGAGATATTTTGGTACATGTGCCTAGAGGCATTTGAAAATATGGCCTTAGTTTGCAAAATTAAGAAAATAAACAGAATACATTAAAGACAAAGATGCTATCACACGAAAACCTAGCTGATACATTCATAATTTTTTTTCTCAAGATTACTCTAAGGCCCCTTAGTTGCAGGTTTCATCAAGTAGGAAGTATATTTTCAAGTAACTTCAATTATTCTATGGAATTTAGAGCTAGAAAGTCCTACAGTCAAATACTGTGGGTATTTAAAATTGTAAGGATGAAAAAGTCTTCTGAAAGGGATGTCTCAGTTTCTTGATACAGAAGAGTATCCACGTGGGGAGCGAGGAGTGCGGAGTGAGTAGAAGTATGGGGCAATATGTGGGTGTGGGAACAAGTAAAGAAAGTTGAGGGACCAAGTGCAATCAGTAAGGCCACTTAGCAGTTGTAGAAATCATCTAGTAGTTTCCTAAATGTGATTTACACAGATCCCAAAAACTATGGTGTCCAAGAAAGCTTAGTCAGAAGCCTCTATATTCATATCAACCAAAGTGATTCTGCTTTTCTTTCCATTTTTTTTTAGTTTAGCACCATTTATTGAGCTGTTGTTGTAGCTCCTGTGTGACAGCCTGTTCTTAAAACATGAAATGCTCTTTTAATTATCTTGTCCAGGACAGAAGGATCTTCCAGGTAGCACGCCAACAGAACAAGAAACTCTAATGGCACCAGCTTCAAGGATAGTGTCATCCAGAGAGGGAGAGGGTCATGGCACATTCAACCATGGCTTCCAGAGGTTTTAAAAAAAGGAGACTTTGGGGGCTGAGGCTTCCTGGCGTTTTGATGCTGTCGGTATGAGTTTTGTATTTCATAATGGTGTCAGGAGCTAGGTTAAGCACTCGCTGAAGTGTATCCCGGATTCAGGCTGTGGTTGCTTGGTCACTGACAGTCTTTTCCATATTGAAATTCCTGAAAGCAAAGAGAGACCACAGCCCCACAGCTCTCCTCCCCAACCATGAACTGTTCTCCAACATGGCCAAAATGAGACTCTCCCAGCAACGGGAGATCAAGCCCTTCCACAACAAAATGAATAACCCACTTGTCACCATTTTTATTTTGCATTATCCTCCCACTTGTGTTTTATTCTTTCTTTGAAGAGTAGATTACTTGCCATTCTGTCAAGCACCTCTTTCCCTTTATTTCATTCAGAGAAGCCTGCACCTTTTATTGTCTTTAAGGTATTTTACAACTCTGTAAGTAATGCAAATGATTCTTGTCCATAGAAAAACAAGTAATTTTTTTTCTGGTGAAATTCTACCTAACGGATATTGACCAGTTTTACATGTGGTTGTAAACATACTTCTTATTACCTACGTATGTGTGGTCTTTAAATCATTTTGGGAACTAGTTGTCACATCTTACTGGTTTTCTCATTTATTAGTTAAACAAAAGTCTTTACCAAAAGAATGAAACAGGGCACCTATCTCTTGCTATATACAAAAATCAAATCAGAATGGTTTAGAGACTTAGATCTAAGACCTCAAACTACTAAACTACTAAAAGTAAACATCGGGGAAACTCTAGAACATTGGAGTGGGCAAAGATTTCTTGAGTAATACACTACAAGCACAGGCAAACTGCAAAAATGGACAAATGGGAATCACATCAAGTGAAAAAGCTTCTGCACAGCAAAGGAAACAATCAACAAGGTGAAGAGACAACCCACAGAATGGGGGAAATAGAAGTGAAGAGAAAACACACAGAATGGGAGAAAATATTTGCAAACTATCCATTTAACAAGGGATTAATAACCAGAATGTATAAGGAGCTCAAACAACTCTACAGGAAAAACATCTAATAATCTGATTTAAAGGGGGCAAAAGATTTACATAGACATTTGTCAAAAGAAGACCAACAAATGGCAAACAGGTACATGAAAAGGTGCTCCATATCAATGATCATCAGAGAAATGCAAATCAAAACTACAATGAGGTATCATCTCACTCAAGCTAAAATGGTTTTTATCCAAAAGTCAGGCAATAACAAATGCGACAAGGATATGGAGAAAAGTGAACCCTTGTACATTGTTGGTGGGAATGTAAATAGTACAGCCACTATGGAGAACATTTTGGAGGTTCCTCAGAAAAATAAAAATAGAACTACTATAAGACCCAGCAATCTCACTCCTAGGTATGTTCCCAAAAGAAAGGAAATCAGTATATCAAAGAGATATCTGCACTCTCAAATTTATTGCAGCACTATTCACAATATCCAAGATTTAGAAGCAATCTAAGTGTCTATCCAACAGATAAGTGTCTAAAGAAAATGTAATACATATGCACAATGTAGTACTATTTAGCCATCAAAAAGAATGAGATCCTGTCATTTGCAACAACATGGATGGAACTGGAGGTCACTATGTTAGTAAACCAGGCATAGAAAGACAAACATTGCATGTTCTCATTTATTTGTGGGAGCTAAAAGTTAAAATAATTGAACTCATGGAGATAAAGGGTAAAAAGATGGTTACCAGAGGCTGGGAAGGGTAGTGGGGATGGGGAGGTAGTGGGGATGGTTAATAGGTACCAAAAAAAAAAAAATAGAAAGAGCGAATAAGACCTAGTATTTACTAGCACAACAGGTTGGCTCTAGTCAAAAATAATTTAATTGCCCATTTAAAAATAATGACAACAGTATAACTGGATTGTTTATAACACAAAAGATAAATGCTTGAAGAGATGAATATGCCATTTACCCTGATGTGATTATTATGTATTGCATGCCTGCATCAAAATACCTTATGTACCCCATAAATATATACAACTACTATGTACCCACAAAAATTAAAAATTAAAGGCTGCCTCATAGCCCTTAGAAAGAACCAACCCTGCTGACTGTGTGATCTTGAATATCTAGCCTTCAGAACTGTGAGACAATAAATTTCTGCTTTTTATAGCTCCCAGTTTATGATACTTCGTTACAGCAGCTTTAGGAAACAAATATAATTCTGAGGCAGTTGCAGTTGTCCTCAAGGAGATGGGCCACGTCTATTTATCAGGTAAGATGGCTCCCTCTCCTGAGAGTCTAGATATTGAAGAGAATTAGAGGTTACAGGGCCAACATGAAACCAGTAGGTAGACAGTGATGGCCAATTAGTGCTAATTCAATGGAAAAGAAAGGAAGAAAATCAGATATTTTATTATGTATATCCGAAGCACATTAAAATAATGAGAGGGTTACCAACTGCTTCTAGGGTTCAGAATTATATTTCTGACAGTGGGAGGTCATTCAAGGTGGAATATGAGATAAGCCCTAAAAGTCAGGCTCATCCAGTAGCCTGGTTCTCTCTCTAAAATGCTGTCAATAACATGAGTTCCTGCAGCTTGAATGCTAATTCTCTGGGTACAACAAAACAAAATTAAAATGCATGTTTTTTTTTAACTGTTCACTCTGAAAATGCAATCAAGTTTAGATAAGTTTTCATGGGTAATGAATGAAGAGTTACCATGTTTACTCTCACAGAACCACTGTCCTTTATATGCCCATGTATGAGTCCTCCTCACACACCTTTCAAGCACGGAGAAGTGACAATGGAATTACTGAAATTGTAAATTAAAAAAAATCAAATGTGCATAAAAGTCCATGACATATAAAAAGAATACAATGATTTCTAAACTAGAAAATACTAAAAATAAGAAAGAAAGACTTCAGATTGAAGCAATGAAAAATATATTCAACTGTTAAAAGTGTATGTATCAATGAAGTACAAGAACACTTTTACACATGTGAATAAAATGAATTGGGAACTGTCACATCAGATTGTTAGCCAGATTGACTACACTGAGCTACTATATTATTATGTGAAAACTTCATACTATCCCTCTGGTCATCCCAGAATCTTGCTTTCCCATAGCAGTTCTCTACTATCAATAAGATGTGGCTACAACTGCCTTACATCAACCATGGTCAGTAGCATCGTGGAAAACAGCCATAAGGGGCATGCTATTCTGCCTTGTAAGTGAATATGATGTGATTTCCTTGACTGTCAGTTGCCATAACTGTGATTGCTAAACCTGTGTCACAATTCTGATATATGACATTCTTTTTCCAAAAAAAAAAAAAAAGACACGTTAATGTTAATATCCTTTATCCACAGCTGAATAAATAATTGGGGTAGATATGTCTTTTGAAGGCAGGGGACAAGTTTCTTCTTGGTGTCTTCGAACATTCATAGTCCTACTCCCATCTTTAAAAAAATATTTAAAAATTGGCAATCATTAAAAAATCTGGAGACAACAGATGCTGGAGAGGATGTGGAGAAACAGGAATGCTTTACACTGTAAATTAGTTCAACCACCGTGGAAGACAGTATGGCAATTCCTCAAGGATCTAGAACCAGAAATACCATTTGACCCAGGAATCCCATTACTGGGTATATATCCAAAACATTATAAATCATTCTACTATAAAGACACATGCACACGTATGTTTATTGCAACACTAGTCACAATAGCAAAGACTTGGAACCAACCCAAATGCCCATCAATGACAGACTGGATAAAGAAAGTGTGACACATATATACCATGGAACACTATGCAGCCATAAAAAGGATGAGTTCATGTCCTTTGCAGGGACATGGATGAAGCTGGAAACCATCATTCTCAGCAAACTGACACAAGAACAGAAAACCAAACACTGCATGTTCTCACTCATAAGTGGGAGTTGAACAAC
>CAUYLG010039108.1:0-27746 GCA_963573385.1 Cacajao melanocephalus
AGTTCGTCACACTCATTCTCCGTCATGCCTTGTTCTCTTGCTGATGAGGAGCTGCGATCCCCTGTAGGAGGAGAGGCATTCTGATTTCGGGTGTTCTCAGCCTTTTTGCACTGGTTTCTTCCCATTTTTGTGGATTTATCCGGTGGGTGGACTATTAATTGCTGCCTCAACTTCAGCCCTTGTTATTGGTCTGTTCAAGGTTTCAACTTCTTCCTGGTTTAGGCTTGGGAGTGTACAAGTGTCCAGGAATTTATCCATTTCTTCCAGGTTTACTGGTTTATGTGCATAGAGTTGTTTATAGTAATCTCTGATTGTAGTTTGTATTTCTGTGGGGTCAGTGGTGATATCCCCTTTATCGTTTTTTATTGAATCTATTTGATTCTTCTCCCTTTTCTTATTAATCTGGCTAGCAATCTATTTTGTTGATCTTTTCAAAAAACCAGCTCCTGGATTTATTGATTTTTTGAAGGATTTTTTTGTGTGTCTCTATCTCCTTCAGTTCTTGTCTGATCTTAGTTATTTTTTGTCTTCTGCTAGCTTTTGAGTTTTTTTTGATCTTGCTCCTCTAGCTCTTTCAATTTTGATGATAGGCTGTCAATTTTAGATCTTTCCTCACTTCTCAGGTGGGCATTTATTGCTACAAATTTCCCTCTAGACACTGCTTTAAATGTGTCCCAGAGATTCTGGTACATTGTGTGTTTGTTCTCATTGGTTGCAGCAAACCACATTGCCATGTATGTACCTATGCAACAATCCTGCATGATCTGCACACGTACCCCAGAACCTAAAGTACAATAAAAAAAAGAAAAATATTTTCTTAATCCAAGTCAAAATATCTTTAAGATATTTTGCTGAAGACACTTGAAGTAGATTCAATCAGAAAGGAAGGGAGGCTGGGAACTTATGTGGGATAGTACATTTGTCTACAGACTGTGGGGGTGTATCTTGGCTGTTGTGCAGTAGGTAATAGGAGAGAGGTAAAATTCATGCACTATATAACCTTTATTTCCCCTCTCTCCTCTCTTCATCTTGGCTTTTTGTTTGTGGCTAGTATCTTGTTGGGTTTGCTAGTTATCTATGGCTGCATAACAACATATCTCAAAACTTGGCAGCTTAAAACAACAAAGATTTATTTTCTCTGTAGATGAGGAATTTGGGAATAGCATAGCTCAGTGATTCTGCCTCAGGATCTCTCATGATGTTTCCATCAAGGTGTTGGCAGGGGCCATCATCATCTGAAGGTTTGAGTGTGGCTGGAGGATCCACTATGAAGATGGCTCCTTCATATGGCAGGAGGCTGTGATTCCTTGTTGGCTTTTGGCAGGAGGCCCCATCCTCATTCTGTGGATTCTCCTACTGACTGCTTGAGGATCCTGTGACATGGCAGCTGGCCTTCCCCCAGAGCAGATGATTCAAAAGGGAGCAAGGCTGAAACTGTCTTTCATGACCTGGCCACAGAAATCACACAGTGACATGTCTGCTATGTTCTTCTTGTTAGAAGTGAATCATTTGGTTCAGCCCATCCTCAAAGAGAGGCGAATTAGGCTTTACTTTTTGAGGGGAAGATTAGCAACTTATTTGTGGATATATTTTAAAGCCACCACACTGGACTTCAACCTTCCTCACACCTCAGCAGCTCAGGGCTCACCCTCATCAACATGACGATGCCCTTTCTTGCAGTATCCTTGTTTTTGGCTGGTCCTCAAGCTCCAGTCTCCCCAGCTCCAGCCACACCTTTATTGCCCATCTGGACAGTCTCGAGAGATCCCATGATGCTGGCTTTGTCAACTCACTCTCATTACCACCCTCAAAGCTTATCTCCCCTGTGCCAAATGTTTGCAGATCATAGCCAATCTAAAAATGGGTTCATTTAAAAATTCTGTGAACACAACTGAGTAACTTCTTATTTAAATGTCATCCTTGATATTGGTAAGAATAAAAATAGAGCCTAACTCCATGGAGTTTATGATATAGAAGGAGAGGTATTAAATATAAATGTAACAGGAAGTGGAAAATGGTAAGTGCTTTAAGGAGGTACAGATGAAGTGCTATTATGTCCTGGAGTGAGTGAATTATTAAAATGTCAAGCCCCAAGTTAGATAGCTGGATGTAAATTGTGGCAGTATGATGCCATGGTTACTGCCTGGCCTCTGTAGAAACATTGCCTGCATTTGAATCTGAGTAAATGACTTAACCTCCTTATGCTTATTTCCAAGAATAACCTCTTGCTTCTCAGCCTCTTATTAAGGATTTGATAAATGAATATATGCAAAAATGCTCAGAACAGAGCCTGGTACATAGTGCTCAATAAACATTAGTTATACTCAATAATTTTGGACAGAGACCTTAATCTCTCACTGGACTGCAGTGTCATCGTCTGTGAGTAAAGTAGAAATGCCTCTTTCCTGGTGTACTTGTGAGAATTATAGGAGATAATGTAGGCAAAATTCTTAATACCGTCTCTGACATATAGTAAGAGGTCAGTAAACATTACCTATCATAATTTTACCAGTTTGAGGAGCCAAAATGTGCTTCCAGAATAGAAAAGCGTTTGAGTTAAACCTTGTAGGATGGGTGGAATTAAGACATCAATTCTGCCCTGCTGAAATACTTACCTTGACTGCCATTTATGGTGGTATGTGTAGGCTTTTTACTAGGTGCTTGACATGAATGATGTCATTTCTGTTCCCTCTCCTCCCTGAAAGCCCGATTATGGTGGTTATTTCACAGGTGAGGAACATCACACCCAGAGAGTAGACATGAATTGCCTAAAGTCAGTCAGCCTGTGAGTGGAAGGGTTGAGATTTGAAGAAGGACTTGTTTGTCTGGCTCTGGATCCTGAAATTCCTCTCTGGTTGGCCTGCATTCCCTCCAGGTCTCTTAGTAGTTCCTTGTTTTGCGATTTTTATTTTTAGCAACAGGGTCTTGCTATGTTATCTAGGCTGGCCTAAAACTCCTAGGCTCAGCCGATCCTCCTGCCACAGCCTTCCGAGTAGCTGACACTACAGGCGTGTGCCACCACACCTAGCTTCTCTCTGTGTTTGTTAACCTCCTCACAGAGAGTAAACTCAGCCTCAGGAAGTCAGATAGGAGGCCAGTTGATAGTCAGTGGATAGAGTGGTAGGAGGAGGGTATGCTCAGTGACTAAGATCCAGCACTGAACCTCACCCTGTTCGACATTTTCTGGTCACTGGGAGCATTTCCTAGGAAGGCGAGCACCACAGTAGCTCCTGTATGAAAGAAGGGGATATCCTTCACCTAATGATATGGAAACCCTTTGGCTCTCTGAGGTACCTGTCTAAGACTCTCGACTCAATGGAGTTCTTGATCCCTGGGTCACGGTTGCTTTATTTCTTTAGATTGTCCTTATGATAGTTTCTGCAGAGATCAATAAATCCAATTGCAAAACCAGGAAGCACAGAATATATGGCTCCAGTTGACTCAGCCTCTTAGCTCAGAAATGTAATGCTGTGTCAGTGGGTCCAGCAACATCTGCTCCCTGAAACATTAGTCTTTTCCTTGTCAATAAGAGTCATTTGCAAACAATTGTGTATTCCCTTATGATGACTCCTGTCTTGTGACTTGTTATAGTCTAGTCTTCCAGACTGTGGGCTCCTTGAGAAGGCAGCCTTGTTGGAAACCAGGCCTTGAGTCTTGGCTGACTCTGATTTGCTGTGTGTGACCTTGAGAGGTCCGTAGTGTCACTGAGCTTCAGTTTATTCAGGTAAAAGGTGGAGGTTGGAGTAGATAAACTCTAAGATCCTTTTTAATATGAAGGCACCTGTAATTCTGGGAACTGTGGACCCCTCACAGCAGCAACCACAGTGCATATAGCCCACCCTGGATACACATGATTGGCCACTGGCTTGTATGCGTGACTAATCTGCTGTTTCTTTCTATCCAGGCTTGCTTCTTTGGGGAAGTAAAGTTTAATTCTGGTTAGCGTTAATGCATTGGGTGAATACATGTTCGAGTTCAGAGAGCACTGGGTCTGTGGTGAGAATACTTGGGAAAGTTACTTGACAACCTCAAGCTTTAGTTCCCTCAGTTTCTTTATCTGTTAAATGGGAATGATCCAAATTTTGACCTCTTAAGATTGCTAGGAGGAACAAACAACATGATCTGACTACCTTGCGTAAGCCATAAAGTTATGCTCAAATCTAAGGATTTTATCCTGTAATTCTGTTTCTTGTCTTTGATTTTATGTTTTCTAAAACCCCAATCTCCAGAAGGCACTTCCAAACCTGTGTTTCACCAGCAGCATTTTAGAAAGATACTCACACCAAGTTTATTTGTTAAAATAAAAGGAGTTTTATTTTAAGGTAGAAGCTCAGAAGGTTGAGACTGCATCATTCTAGATGAATGACTGAATTTGGATCTGCAGCTTGCAATACCTGATTCGTACATATCCGATTTTGGGGGGAAATGCTGTGCCATTTGAGACTGAACCAGACACTCAAATGTTTATAAATTATGCTGGATGAGGTCAACATCACAAAATCAGCTTCCTCATGAGAAAACAAAACCAGTTCTACCTAATAGTTTCTTTTTCTTTCTGTAGATTGTACCAGAAAAATGTGAGGAATTTTTACTCTTTGGAGCATTTTTTGAAGCTACCATGATTGACCGGAAGATTGGAGATAAACCCATCAGCTTCGAAGTTTCTATTGGTAAATACAGAGAAGCACAGTGCCAGGCACATGGCATGGACTTAGTACCTATTTCTTGAATAAATTAGTTAGTGCCTTACATGAAGATAATAGAACTCTGGTAGAGGTTTGCATCTTAGAAAGAGACGAACAATTCCTTGTCTACCCTATTGTCAATATATAAGGGAGAGATTTATTTTCCTTTAAATTTGATTTTGAAGTTTTGTGGGTACCTAGTAGGTGTATGTATTTATGGGGTACATGAGATTTTGATATAGGTATACAATATGTAATAATCACACTAGGGTATATAGGGTATTACCTCAAGCATTTATCCTTTCTTTGTGTTACCAACAATCCAGTTACACTCTTTTAGTTATTTAAAAATGTACAATAAGTTATTGTTGACTGTAGTCACCCTGTTGTGCTATCAAATACTAGATCTTATTCAGTCTATCAAACTATATTTTTGTACCCATTGACCATCTGCACTTCTCCCCTGCCTCCCACTACCCTTCCCAGCCTCTGGTAACCATCATTCCACTCTCTATCTCAATAGTTTAATTGTTTTAATTTTTAGCTTCTCCAAATAAGTGAGAACATGTAAAGTTTGTCTTTCTGTGCCTGGCTTGTTTCATTTAACATGATGCTCTCCAGTTCCATCCATGTTGCTGCAAATGACAGGATCTCGTTTTTTACGGATGAATAGTACTACATTGTGTGTGTGTATCACATTTTCTTTAACTATTCATCTGTTGATGGACTTTTAGGTTGCTTCCAAATCTTAGCTATTGTAAACAGTACTGTAACAGACAGTGGAGTGTAGTATTCTCTTGGATATACTACTTCCTTTCTTTTGGATATATACCCAACAGTGGAATTGCTGGCTCATATGGTAATTCTATTTTTAGTTTTCTGAGGAAACTCCAAACCGTTCTTCATAGTGGTTGTGCTAATTTGCATTCCCATCAACAGTGTACGAGGGTTTGCTTTTCTCCACATCCTCACCAGCATTTGTTATTGCCTGTTATTTGGATACAAGCCATTTTAACTGGGGTGAAATGATATATCATTGAAGTTTGATTTACATTTCTCTGATGGTTAATGATGCTGAGCGCCTTTTCATGTACTTGTTTGCCATTCGTATGTCTTTTTTTTTTTTGAGAAATGTCTATTCAGATCTTTCACCTATTTTAAAATCAGATAATTGGATTTTTTTTCCTATAGAGTTGTTTGAGCTCCTTACATCTTCTGGTTATTAATCCCTTGTCAGATGGATAGGCTACAGACATTTTCTCCTGTTCTGTGGGTTGTTTCCTCACTTTATGGATTCTTTCCGTTGCTGTACATCAGCTTTTTAACTGAATGTAATCCCATTTGTCCATTTTTGTTTTGGTTGCCTATGCTTGCGGTGTATTACTCAAGAAATCTTTGCCCAGACCAATGCCCTGGAGAGTTTTCCCAATGTTTTCTTGTAGTAGCTTCCTAGCTTGAGGTCTTAGATTTCAGTCTTTAATGCATTTTGATTTGTTTTTTATATATGATGAGACATAGGGGTCTAGTTTTATTCTTCTTCATATGGATATTCGGTTTTCCAAGTACCATTTATTGAAGAGACTGTCCTTTTCCCAACATATGTTCTTAATACCTTTGTCAAAAATGAGTTCACTATAGATAAATAGATTTATTTCTCAGTTCTCTATTCTGTTCCATTGATTTATGTGTCTGTTGTTGTGTCAGTACCACATTGTTGTGGTTACCAGAGCTCTGTAGCATAATTTGAAATTAGGTAATGTGATTTCTCCAGTTTTTTTTTTTTTTATTTTTTTTACTTAGAATAGCTTTGGCTATTGTATGTCTTTTGTGGGTCCAAGTAAATTTTAGGATTTTTTTCTATTTCTTTGAAGAATGTCATTGATATTTTAATAGAGATTGCATTGAATCTGTAGATTGCTTTGGGTAGTGTGGACACTTTAACAGTAATGATTCTTCCAGTCCATGAACATGGAACATGTCTCTATTTTTTTGTGTCCTCTTCAATTTTTTTCACCAATGTTTTATAGTTTTCTTTGGGGAGATCTTTTACTTCTTTGATTAACTTTATTCTGAGGTATTTTATTTTATTTGCAGCTATCGTAAATGGGATTACTTTCTTGATTTCCTTTTCACATTGTCCACTCTTGGCATATGGAAATGCTACTGATTTTTAAATGTTGATTTTGTATCCTGTAACTTTACTGAATTTGTTTATCAGTTCTAACAGTTTTTTGGTGAGTATTTAGGTTTTTCCAAATATAAGATCATATCATCTGCAAACAAGGATTATTTGAGTACTTCATTTCCTATTTGGATGCCCTTTATTTTCTTCTCTTGTCTGATTGCTCTATCTAGGACTCCTTGTACTATGTTGAGTAATAGAGATGAAAGTGGGTGTCTTTTTCTTGTTCCAGATCTTAGAGGAAAGGCTTTCAGGTTTTTTCCATTCAGTGTGAAACTAGCTGTGGGTCTGTCATATATCACTTTTATTGCATTGAGGTATGTTCCTTCTGTACTCAGTGTTTTGAGAGTTTTTTAATCATGAAGGGATGCTAAATTTTATCAAATCTTTTTCAACATAAATTGGAACATAAATGGTTTTTCGTCCATTCTGTTGATGTGATGTATCATATTGATTTGCATACATTGAACTATCCTTGCATCCTTGTGATAAATCCCACTTGGTCATAATGAATGATCTTTCTAAAGTGTTGTCAAATTTGGTTTGCTAGTATTTTGTTGAAGATTTTTGCATCAATGTTGATCAGGGATATTGGCCTGTAATTTTCTTTTTTGATGTGTCTTTGTATGGTTTTGGTTTCAGGGTAATATTGGCCATATAGAATGAGTTTGGAAGTATTCCCTCCTCTTCCATTTATGTATTGGAATTCTTTTTAAAAATATTTTTAAATATCAGAAGCTTTTGTAATACAAACAGTTTTTGGTAACATGAATGAATTATATTCATCCATAGTGAAGTCCATGGTGAAGTCTAGGATTTTACTGCACCTGTCACCCAAGTAGTATACATTGTATCCAGTATATAGTTTTCTTATCCTTCATCCTCTTCTACCCCCTTCCTTCTGAGTCTCCAAAGTCCATTATATCACTCGGTATGACTTTTCATACCCAAAGCTTAACTCCTGCATATAAGTGAGAACATACAGAATTTGGTTTAACATTCCTGAGTTACTTCACTCAGAATAATGGCCTCCAGCTCCATCCAAGCTGCTGCAAAAAACATTATTTTATTCTTTTTATGGCCAAGTAGTATTCCATGATGTATATATACCACATTTTCTTTATCTATTCATTAGTCAGTGGGCATTAAGGTTAGTTTCATATCTTTGCAATTGTGCATCGTGCTACAGCAAACATAAACATGCAAGTGTCTTTTTGATATAACGACTTTTTTCTTTGGGTAGATAACCAGTAGTAGGATTGCTAGATTGAATGATTGATCTACTTTTAGTTCTTTAAGAAATCACCATGTGGTTTTCCATAGAGATTGTACTAATTTACATTCCCACCAGCAGTCTAAGCATTCACTTTTCACCACATTCACACCAACATCGATTGTTTTTTTTTTACTTTTTAATAACGGCCATTCTGGCTGGGGTAGGATGGTATCTCATTGTGGTTTAATTTGTATTTCCCTAATCATTAGTGATATTGAGAAATTTTTTTCACGTTTGGCCATTTGTATATCTTCTTTTGAGAAATGTCTATTTATGTCATTTGCCCACTTTTTGATGAGATTTGTTTTCTTGCTGATTTGAATTCCTGGTATTCTGAATATTAGTCCTTTGTTGGATGCATAGTTTGCAAAGATTTTCTCCCATTCTGTGGGTTGTCTGTTTACTCCAATTATTTCTTTTGCTCTGCAGAAGCTTTTTAGTTTAATTGGGTCCCACTTATTTATGTTTGTTTTTGTTGAATTTGCTTTTGGGGTCTTAGTAATAAATTCTTTACTTAGGACTATGTCCTGAATAGTTTTTCTTAGGTTTTCTTCTAGGATTTTTGTGGTTTCTGGTCTTAGATTTAGGTCTTTGATCCATCTTGAGTTGATTTTTGTACATGATACAGATTCAGTTTTATTCTTCTACATGTGGCTGTCCAGTTTTCCTAGCACCATTTATTAAATAGAATGTTCTTTCTCCAAATTATGTTTTTGTATGCTTTGTCAAAATTCAGTTGGTTGTAAGTATTGGCTTTATTTCTGGTTCTCTATTCTGTTCCATTGGTCTGTGTATCTGGTTTTATACCAGTACCATGCTGTTTTAGTAACTATATCCTTGCATTATAACTTGAGATCAGGTAATGTGATGCTTCCAGATTTGTTCTTTTTGCTTAGGATTGCTTTGGCTATTTGGGCTATTTTTTGGTTTCACATGAATTTTAGGATTGTTTTTCCAATTCTGTGAAAAGTGGTATTGCTATTTTGATAGGGACTGAATTTAATCTGTAGCTTGCTTTGGGAATTATGGTCATTTTCACAACACTGATTTTTCTAATGCATGAGCATGAGATATGTTTCCATTTGTTTATGTCATCTATGATTTCTTTCAGTAGTGTTTTGTAATTCTCCTTGCAGAGATATTTCACCTCCTTGGTTAAGTATATTCTTAGTTTTTTTGTTTTTTTGTTTTTTTTGCAGCTATTGTAAGAGGGATCGAGTTCTTTATTTGATTCTCATCTTGGAAGTTGTTGGTCTATAGCAGTGCTACTGATGTGTGTACATTGATGTAGCCTAAGACTTTGAATTTGTTTATCCAATCCAGAAGTCTTCAAGGTTTTCTTGATATATCATCGTCTCATCAGCAAACTGCAATAGTTTGACTTCCTCTTTTCCAATTTGGATGCCCTTTATTTCTTTCTCTTGCCTGATTGCTCTGTTTAGGACTTTCAGTGTTAAGTTGCATAGAAATGGTGAAAGTGGGCGTCCTCGTCTTGTTCCATTTCTCAGAGGAAGCTTTCAACTTTTCCCCATTCAGTATAAGATTGGCTGAAGGTTTTCATATAGGGCTTTTATTATTTTTGAGGTATGTCCCTTCCATGCCTGCTTTGTTGAAAGTTTTTAAAATCATAAAATGATGCTGTATTTTATTAAATGCTTTTGCTGCATATCTTGAGATGATTATATGGTTTTTCTGTTTATGCAATGTATCACTTATATTGACTTTCCTACATTAAATCATCCCTGAATCCCTAGAATGTAATCCACTTGATCACGGGGTATTTTCTTTGTGATGTGCTGTTGGATTTGGTTTGTTAGTATTTTGTTGAAGATTTTTGCATCTGTGTTTATCAGGGATATTGGTCTGTAGTTTTCTCTTTTTGTTATGTCCTTTCCTAGTTTTGGAATCAGGGTGATACTGGCTTCATAAAATGAGTTAGAAAGAATTCCCTTTTTCTCAGTCTTTTGGAATAGTTTCAGTAGAATTGGTACCAACTCTTTTTTGAATGTCTGGTAGAATTCAGCTGTGAATCCATCTGGTCCTAGAAATTTTATTGTTAGCAAACATTCTTTTAATGGCTGACTCAATCTCACTGCTTGTTATTGGTCTCTTCAGGATTTCTATTTCTTCCTTACTTAATCTAGGAATGTTGTATGTTTCCAGGAATTTATCCATTTCCTCTAGATTTTCTAGTTTGTGTGCATAGAAGTGCTCATAGTAGTCTTGAATGATCTTTTGTGTTTTTGTGGTGTCAGTGGTAATGTCTCCATTTTCATTTCTAACTGAGATTATTTGCATCTTCCATATTCTTTTCTTGGTTAATATAGATAATGGTCTATTGATTTTGTTTATCTTTTGAAAGAACCAATTGTTTGTTTCATTGATTTTGTATTTTTTGTCTCGATTTTATTTAGTTCTGTTCTGATCTTTGTTATTCTGCTCACTCTTTGAGTTTTGTTTTTTTTCTTATTTTTTTAGTCCCTTGAGGTGTGTGAAATTAGGTTGTCAATTTGTGATCTTTCAGACTTTTTGATGTAGGCATTTAGTGCTAAAAACTCCTCTGAGCACTGCTTCTGCTGTATCACAGCTGTGTCACTATTACCATTTATTTCAAAGAATTTTTAAATTTCCATCTTGATTTCATTATTAAAAAATCATTCAGGAGGAGAATAATTTCCATGTATTTGTAGTTTTCAGGATTCCTTTTGGAATTTATTTCTAATTTTATTCTGCTGTGGTCTGAGAAGATATTAGATATGATTTCAATTTTAAAAAAATTTATTGAGGCTTGTTTTGTGTCCTATCATATGGTCTATCTTGGAGAATGTTCCATGTGCTGATGAAAAGAATGTATATTCTGCTTGATGATTACATCCCTTGATGATGTCCTTTTTGCAATGAATCTCCTAGGAGTTCTTTGGGCTTCTTGTATTTGGGCATCTAAATCTCTAACAAGGCCAGTTAAGTTTTCCTCAATTATTTTCTCAAATAAATTTTTCAAACTTTCTGCTTTACCTTCTCCCTCAGGAACACCAATTATTCTTAGGTTTGGCCATAATCCTATATTTCTTGGAGACTTTTTTCATTTTTTTTCAATTTTTTTTTTTGTCTGGGTTAATTTAAAAGCCTTGTCTCTTTGTCTTTGAGTGCTGAAATTCTTCTACTTGGTCTAGTCTACTGTTGAAACTTTCTACTGTATTTTGTAATTTCTTTAATGTGTCTTTCATTTCCAGAAGTAGATTGGTTTTTCTTTAAAATATCTATCTCCTTAGAACAATTTTCATTCATATTCTGAATTGTTTTTAAATTTCTTTGTTGTTTTTCACCTTTCTCTTATATCTCCTTGAGTAGCTTGATCAATCTTTTGAATTTATTTTTTTTGAGATGGAGTCTCACTATGTTGCCCAGGCTGGCACGATCTTGGCTCACTGCAACCTCTGCCTCCCGGGTTCAAGCAATTCTTCTGCCTCAGCCTCCAGAGTAGCTGGGACTACAGGTGCATGCCATCACACCTGGCTAATTTTTGGACTTTTAATAGAGATGGGGTTTCACCATATTGGCCAGCTGGTCTCAAACTCCTGACCTCATGATCTGCCTGCCTGAATTCTTTAGTATTTCAAAGTTTCATCTTGGTTTGGATTCATTGCTGGAGAGCTAGTACGATATTTTGGGGGTGTTATAGAACCTTGTTTTGTCATATTGCCAGAATTATTTTTCTGGTTCCTTCTCATTTGGGTAGACTATTTCCTCTAATTATTCTTAGATTTAATTTCGATTTGACTGTGTTTCTTTAAATTTCTTTTTTTTAACCCCTTAAAAATGAGACTTTAATATTTATTGTTTCTTATAGCCTAATTCAGCTCTGGTGGCTTTAATGGTGAAGACTCTGTATGAGTTCCTTGATTGTAGATAGTCTTTGTATTATGGCTTTCTCAGATGCTGGTTGTAGTAGCCATCTGCTCGGTGTGTAAGCAAGTTCACTGTCTTCTATGGGGCTGAAATGGCAGAGGTCTCTTGAAGCCTATCTCATTCCCCTGTGGTGTGCATTTTTAAATTAACATTTTTCCCCAGTATTTTATTTACTGGGTTGAAGAGTTCAGGCTCAGGCCAGTAGGAGAAGTGTCTGTGAGTTTTAACTGGTTGTGGCTAAAGCAGATGGGTTAATGCAATACCCAATGGTCGGCAGAGGTCCCAACCTTGACAGAGGTGGCTAGGGGAGCTCTAGCCACCTCTGTCAAGGTGTAATGTCAGGGTAATGAACTAAGGACTTATTAGGGGGAAGGGTAGAAGCCACCTCAACTTCTATGCCAGGCAAGCAGGAAAACAATTCACCTCCCAGTCATACTCCTAAACCAGTGTTCCAGCTATTCAGATCAGATAGGCACCTTTTCTTATCTGCAGGAATGTTGATGCTCCAAGTAGTTAGAGATTATGAATCTACCCCTCATGCAAGCCTGAACCTGGAGGGCAGTTCTCCTGTAAGGATGCAGACAACCAGAAAGGCTATCGATGGGTACACCCATGCAGAGCTCCTGTGAGAGAAACTGCAGCTGTGTCTGCAGTGGTGGGCAAGGGGGAAAAGAAATCCCCTTCTCCAAGACCCTGAATGAGCACCAGGGCTGCCTGACTGTTTTGGGGTAGAGTTACAGACTTTCCCTGCTGAGCCAGCACTACAGCTGTGCCTCTGTTAAAAGAAACGTCCCACCAGCAGAAAGTTCTGGGACTCAAGGCCTGCGATGTGGATTCTTTTGTGCCACAGGGTGCTCCCTTAATATGATTCTCTGCCCCTTTCCCTAGGAGTAGGACTCCCTGAGAGCCAGACTACTGAGAATCCTGCTGTCCCTCTGGGTCTAGCCATAGTTGTTCATAGTAGTCTCTAATGATCCTTTGAATTTTTGTGGTATGTGTTGCAATGTTTCCTTTTTCATCTCTCATTTTATTTATCTGCGTCTTCTCTTTTTTTCCTATTTTGGCTACAGGATTGTCAATCTTGCTTATCTTTTCAAAACACCAATCTACTTTGCTATGTATTATTTCTTTCCTTCTACTAATTTTGAGTTTGTTTGCTCTTGCTTTTCCTTTTTTTTTTTTTTTTTTTGAGACAGAGTCTCACTCTGTCACCAGGCTAGAGTACAGTGGTGTAATCTCGGCTCACTGCAACCTCCATCTCCTGGGTTCAAGTGATTCTCCTGTCAGCCTCCCAAGTAGCTAGGACTACAGGTGTGCTCCACCATGCCCAGCTAATTTTTGCATTTTAGTAGAGACGTCCTTTTACCATGTTGGCCAGGATGATCTAGATCTCTTGACCTTGTGATCTGCCTGCCTCAGCCACCCAAGGTGCTGGAATTACAGGTGTGAGCCACTGAGCCCGGCTGCTTTTCCAGTTAAGATGCATCCTTAGGTTGTTTATTTTATCTTTTTCCAGTTTTTTGATGTTGGTGCTTATTGCTTTAAACATTCCTCTTAGTACTGTTTTTGCTATATCCCATAGGTTTTGGTATGTTGTTTCCATTATTTGTTGCAAGGAATTTTTAAATTTTCTTCTTAAGTTCTTTATTGATTCACTGGCCATTCAGGAATATATTGTTTAATTTATATATGCTCATATCATTTCCAAAATTTCTCTCATTATTGATTTCTAGTCTTATTCCATTATAATCAGAGAATATGCTTGATATAATTTTAATTGTTTTGAATTTTTAAAGACTTGATTGTGGCCTAACATATGGTCTGCCCTTGAGAATGATCCATGTGTACCCTGTAGCCATTAGAGGAAATGTTCTATAAATATCTATTAGGTCCATTTGTTCCGTGGCGCAGATTAAGTCCAGTGTTTTTCTGTTGATTTTTTTGTCTCGATGATTTTTCCAATGCTGAAAGTAGGGTGTTGAAGTCTTCAGCTATTATTGTGTTGGAGTCTATCTTTCTCTTTAGCTCTAATAATAATTCCTTTTTAGATCTGGGTGCTTCAGCATTGGACATCTGTATATTTTCAATTGCTATACCCTCCTGCTGAATTGATTCCTTTATCATTGTTTAGTGACCTTCTTTGTCTCTCTTCATAATTTTTATCTTGAAATCTATTTTATGTGATATAAGTATAGCTACTCCTGTTTTTTATTTGTTTCCATTTGCCTGGAATACCCTTTTTCATTTTTTTCAGTCTCAACTTGTGTTTATATGTGAAGTGTATTTCTTATAGGCAGCAGATCACTGGATCTTCTGTTTTTGTTTATGTATTGTTTTTATTTATTCAGCCACTCTATATCTTTTGATTGGGGAGTTTACCCACTAACATTCAATTTTATTATTGATACATAAAGACTTCTGCTATTTTGTTGTTTTCTGGTTGTTTCATGCTTTATTCTTATCTTCCTTTTTTTCCTTACTGTCTTTGTTTTAGTGAAGGAGATTTTCTCTGGCATATTTTAATTTCTTGCTTGTAATATTTTGTGTATCTGTTGTGTGTGTTTTGATCTGAGGTTACCATGAGGCTTGAAATTGCTATTTTATAACCGTTATTTTAAATTGATGATAACACTGTATAAAGAAGCAAAAAAGCAAAGAGAAAATGAACAAAACCTCTACACTTTAATTTCATTGCCTCACTTTTAAACATGTGTTGTTTCTGGTTATATCTTGTTATACTGTTCATGTCTTAAAGCTGCTGTAGTTACTTATTTTTGATAGGTATTTTTTAGTTTTCTACTAAAGATACAAGTAATTTAGACACCACAATTACAGTGTTATGATATTCTATGTTTCTCTGTGTACTTACTATTACCAGTGAGTTTTGTACCTTCAGATGATTTCTTATTGCTCATATTTTTCTTTCCGATTGAAAAACTCCCTTTAGCATGTCTTTCAGGACAGGCCTAGTGTTGATGAAATCTCTCAGCTTTTGTTTGTCTGTGAAAGTCTTCATTTCTCCTTCATGTTTAAAGGATATTTTTGCTAAATATACTATTCTAGAATAAAAGGGGTTTTTGTTGTTATTGTTTAGCACTTTAAATATGACATGTCACTCTCTCCTGTCCTGTAAGGTTTCCACTGAGAAGTCTCCTGATGGATGTATTGAAGCTTCTTTGTATGTTATTTGTTTCTTTTCTCTTGCTGCTCTTAGATTCTTTATCCTTGAGCTTTGGGAGCTTGATTATTAAATGTCTTTAGGTAGTCTTCTTTAGATCAAATCTGCTTGGTGTTCTATAACCTTGTACTTGAATATTGAAATCTTTCTATAGGTTTAGGAAGCTCTCTGTTCTTATTATCCCTTTGAAGAAATTTTCTACCCTGATCTCTCTCTACCTCCTCTTTGAGGCCAAAAATTCTTAGATTTGCCCTTTAGAGGCTATTTTCTAGATCCTACAGGCATGTTTTGTTCCTTTCTATTCTTTTTTTCTTTTGTTTTCTCTGTATTTTCAAATAGCCTGTCTTCAAGCTCACTAATTCTTTCTTCTGTTTGATTAATTCTGCTGTTAAGAGATTCTGATATATTCTTCAGTATGCTGATTGTATTTTTTAACTCCAGAATTTCTGCTTGATTCTTTCTAATTATTCAATCTCTTTGTTAAATTTGTCTGGTAGTGTTCCGAATTGCTTTTCTGTGTTATCCTGAATCTTACCGAGTTTCCTCTATACAGCTATTTTGATTTCTCTGAAAGCTCACATATCTCTGTCTCTCTGGAATTGGTCACTAGTGCCTTATTTAGTTTGTTTGGTGAAGTCATGTTTTCCTCGATAGTCTTGAGGCTTGTTGATGTTATTTGGTGTGTGGGCATTGAAGAGTTAGGTATTTATTGTAGTCTTCATAGTCTGGGCTTATTTTTCACCCATCTTTCTTGGGAAGGCTTTCTAGGTATTTGGAGGGACTTGGGAGTTGTGATCTAATTCTTTGGTTACTGCAGTTGTATCTAAATTAGGAGGAACTCTAAGTCAGTAACACGATGGCTCTTGCAGAGTTGGAGAGGTACTGCCTTTGTGGTCTTAGATAAGATCAAAAAGAATTCTCTTGATTACTAGGCAGAGACACTTCTCTTAGTTTCTCTCAAACAGAGTCTCTCTCTCTCTCTCTATCTCTCTCTCTCTCTGTATTGAGTTGTCTGGAGCTAGGGGAGGGGTGATGGAAGCACTTCTGTTGCTACCATCACTCAAACTGGGCTGGGTCAGACCCAAAGCCAGCACATCCCTGGGTCCCACCTAAGGCCCACAGTCACCACTGTCTGCCTACTGCCTATGCTCACTCAAGGACCAAAGGTTATACATCAGCAGGTGGTTAATCCAGCCAGGTGCTTGTCCTTTCCTTCAGGGCAATGAGTTCACCCTTGGCCCCAGGTGGCTCTCGAGATGTCATCTGGGAGCCAGGACCTGGAGTCTAAAACCTTAGAAATCTACCTGGTTTTCTATTCTACTGTGGGTGAGTTGGCACCCGAGCTGCAAGACAACGTCCTTTCCACTCTTCTCTCTCCTTTCCTCAAGCAGCGGAGTCTCCCCATGACCACCTCCACCCTAGGTCCACAGCGAGTACTGCCTGGTTACTACCAATGTTCACTCAAGGCCCAAGGGCTCTTTAGTCCGCTTATGATAAAAGCTTCCAGGCTTCACGACAGTGGGCTCTGCTGTGGCCCAAGGCAGGTCCAGAAATGCTGTCTAGGAGAGTGAAGGCCTGAAATCAGGGACCCCAAGAGCCTACTTGGTGCTCTACCTCACTGTGGCCTAGCTGATACCTAGCTGTGAGACAAAGTCACCTTTATTCCTCCTTCTCGTTTCCTCTCCCCATAGCTAACACAGCTGGGAATGTGTTGGGTCACACCTGAAGCTAGCATGGTGCTGAGTCTCACCCAAGGATCGTGGTGAGTACTGCCTGGCTACCACTGCTGATTATTCAAGGCCCAAGGGCTCTTTAGTCAGCAGATGATTAATTCTGCTAGGATTGGGTCCTTCCTTTCAAGGTAGAGGGTTGCCTTCTGTTCCAAGGTGTGTTTAGAAATGTCATCTGGGAGCTAGGGCCTGAAATATGGGTCTTACAACTCTACCTGGTGCTACATTCTACTGTGACTGAGCTGGTATCCAAGTTGCATGGCTAGGTCATCTTTACTCTCCCCTCTCCCCTCCACAAGCAGAGGAAAGGAGTCCCTCCCAGAGCTGCAAGCTGTGCTACTTAGCATTGGGGGAGGAGTGAAAATGCCTTGGCTGCCCCAGCTTATGTCTCACTAGGGCATGTGCACCCCAAGTCCACTGGCTCTGAGCCCAGCATAGCACCGGGACTTTTCCAGGAATTACAGTCATTGTGGCTTAGACTGCCTTTCAAGTTTATTTAGGATCCCAGAGCACCTCAGCCTGCAGTGGCAAAGCTTGCTGGAACTTAGGATGGACGATTTGCCTCTGGTTAAGGCTGGTCTAGATGCTCCCTCTATGGGCTATGGCTGAGTTCTGCCTGGTTTTGCTTTCCACTATGACAAGGCAGCACTGAGTTCAAATGCAAAATCCCACAATCACTGCATTTTTTTCATCCCTAAGTGCTCAGATTTTCTCTCTACACCATTTGGCCACTGCTGCAGGATGGGAGGAGAGAATCACTTACAGGCAATTCAAGACCGTTTCTCCTACCTTCTTCAGTTCTTCTTTCCTTAATATGATGTTAAAACAAGGTACTATGATCACTTGCTTGATTTTTGGTTCTCATGAAGGTGCTTATTTTGTATGAATAATTGTTTAATTTGGTCTTTCTGTGGGATATGATCACTTCAGGGTTCTATTTGGCCATCTTGCTCCACCTTCTCTCTAGATTTCTTTTCTTTTTTTATTTAGATTTATTTTCATATTTCACAAAAGTGATTAAGACTATAGGTTTGGATTCAGACAGACTTGGATTCCTAATCCTGGTTCCATTACCCAGAGTTCACTTAATGTCTCTGAGTCTCAGTTTCTTTATCTGTGAAATGGGAATAATAATTCCTCATACAGTTGTTACAAAAGTTTAAGGAGTTAAGGCATACAAAGTGCCATGCATACAATAGATGTTATTATGTAACTCCCCAAATCTTCCTGGGCTATTGTGCAACTGGGAAAACCATTCCCAGAAAGAGCATTCCATCATAGAAGGTCGTGATTTATATTCAGGAAGCTCTCTTTCAACAGAGCAGAAAAAAAGTAGAGATAAAATACAGCCCCCTTTAAGCCATACAGCTAGAAGCCTAACAAACAATCTCTTGTCTGCATGACCAGAAAGTAGAGATACATTTTGGTAACATGCCTTTCTAGAGAGAGGGCAGAGGGACTCAGGAGGGTTGGCTCTGAGAAGAGAGGTTTGGGTGGGGACTGAGAGAGACCTGGCAGCGAGCTTCAAGCATCAGAGGACTAGAGAAGAAAAAGGAAGTTCATAATGTGGGACTCTAGAATGGGTCTAAGAACACATGGACATATGTGAAAAATAGGATGATTTGGGGTCTGTCCAAGAAAGAACTTGCCAATAGGCAGGAAAGTGACTGGGTTCCACAGGGAGGTAGTGAGCTGCATAGGGAAGTGTCCCCACTTCTGACCTCCTTCTCTCCAGTAGCCTATTCTCTTGCCCTGCCCTCCATTCTTCTCATTGTCTCTTACCATATCTTCCCTTTGACTCACGGAGATACGCAGTCATTTCTTCTGCTTCATTTTCATCTCTGTCCATCTCAGACTGCATGGTTCATCCCTTTAGTCACACTGTTCCCAGTTGACTCAATTCTCTTCCCTGTTGTGCTGCTAAAAAAACCCCAGCTAATTATCCTCCTTTTCTTATCTTGTGCTCTGCCTTTGTGATAGATTTACCACAAATTTAATGGTTTCAGCCATAATGGATATCCAGAGAGGTCAAATAACCACCCCAGTTTATGTAGTTGGTGAATTTTAGAAAGAGGACTCAAACAAGGCCTGCTAACTCTTAAGTTTCCTCCTCTTTCTAGGATATTTTTATGCCTCTCTCAGGTATTTTAGTATTATTCCTTAGATAAGAATAATGGAGAAGGGAAGAAAAGAATGAATTGGATTGAACTGGACGAAAGACTCTTATGGACATAGTAACACACTGAGGTCACTGATTCACTAAATATGAATCAAGACCCTCCCTGTGTTTGCTCCATGACAAGTGGAGACACGAAAATTAGCAAGATACTCTTTCCATTCTCAAAACATTTGCAGACATCTAAGGAAATTATTTGAAAACAAGATGGCAGAGGAATGATGGGAATATGATGTGACGTTAGGGACCTGTTTAGGTTAGTTTCCCAGAAACAAAACTTGGGAAGATTCTTATATGTGTGAGGTTTGAGTGGCATGCTCTTGGGAGATCTTTACCAACATCTCTGTAAAAAGTTTTGCAAGGTTATACACTATAATGTTTAAAATGGTTATAACAGTTTTGTGATTTCTAGTGACTCTTTTTTTAGTTGATTATGTTTTCTACTTTGTAATTTGTGTAGTTATTACAAAAGAGAAAATAAGATAAAATAAGTTGGTGATGTAGCATAGGGCAGGTCTCTGAGGGCAGGGAGACCAGCCACAGCCTGATCCTGTGAGAAGCTCTCAAGCAAGTGACATCACAGACTTGGCCCCACTTTGAGGCAAGTGGGATGGGCTTTTATATTCCCCATACCATGCTGTGAGTGGCTTCAGGCACAAGAAGGAGGCCTTATAATCTTCTGGGGAGAGGCAGACTCCATCAGTAGAAGGTAATTCTCCATGGAAGGTGGCTGTTGTAAGCTGTTAGCAGCCATCTCAGTATCTGGGGTTTGGGGGCTCCTTCCTGGTAAAGCGGATCTGGGTGGGGTACCACCAATGGCTACTGCAGGAAGACAGAGTAGTGACACCTGGCCAACCTGCAAAGGAGAGGCAGGGGTCAAGGAGGGAGAAGTTAGGAAGGCTTCCCAAGTTAAGGGGTCCTTGCGATTATGGGCTTTTGATCCTAAACCTTTCTTGATTTGAACAAAGTCAACCAACTCTATAATATGGCTAGCTTTGGGCTCCTTCTGAAAGAGAAGAATGTTCATCTAAATCTTTTAAGCATTTGAAATCAGATTATAAAATGGAAAGACCAATGATGCCAATATGCCTGCAGGCAATGTATATTCCCATACAAAGATGTTTGTAGCACAAAAGCTGAACTATTGGTAGGGGAAAAAATAATGTTTTCCTTCCCTCTCTCCCTATCCCATTTCTCTCTCTCTCTCTCTCTCTCTCTCTCTCTCTCTCTCTTTCTTAAACATGATACTGTCTTTGGGGATTTAGATAAGAAAGACTTCTCTTAGAGGAGAAGCAGGTTTGGAAAGGTGTTCATAACAAAAAAGGCAGGTTACAAAATAACATTTACGATTCTTTACCAACATCTCTATAAAAGGTTTTGCAAGGTTATGCACTAAAATGTTTAAAATGGTTATAACAGCTCTGTGATTTCTAGTGACTCTTTTTTTTTAGTTGATTGTGGGTTTTTTTTTTTTCTCTAGATGCAAAGTATTACAACTCCTTTATCAGGAGGAGAGGGTTGATTGTGTTTTCTACTTTGTCATTTGTGTAGTTATTACAAAAGAGAAAATAAGATGGATAGAGATGACAGCTGATCATCATTGTCAGTCTTCTTTCTTTGGTCTGACCATGCTCTTTCCACCTCATAACAAGAGCTTACCTTATTGCCGTGGGAGAACCTGAGCTTGGATCCTTTATGCCAAGCAGACTGATTCTGGTTACTGACACCCACCCCCTTTCTTCTTGCTACTGCCTCTGCAGGTAATTTTGGAAACCTGATTGATGGAGGGTCCCATCGTGGGAGTAAGAAGTCAGCTGAATCAGCTGAAGAAGACCTCCTTCCACTGCTTCAGGAAGGACAAGGGGATGCGGCCCATGATGCTCCCATTCCTATGGCCTCCACCACTCACCCAGAGAAGCCACTGGTGACGGAAGGGAACAGGTAGGAGACAGAGCCAGGAAGAACAGCCAAGGATTTTGGTGGTGAGATTTTGTCCAATTTCTAGAACTGTTACCTTCAGTTCTTCAGTAAAATCAGAAACATAATTTTTTTAATCTCAGCTATGGTAACAAGGTGCGAACAGGGGCAAGATGGTAAGTACCACTCAACCGAATTTACTCCAGATAACACACCTAGGTAATTCATTTAAAGGCAGAGCAATGATGATGATGATGATTATATCTGAAGCATCCTTTATTCTTTAAGTGAAGCATAATAAGATAGGAAGGTCAGAATTTATAATTTCAATCCAAACCCTCTTATTATATTCATCAGAATTCTGCTGTTATATAAATTCAATTTGATGAGATTATTGAATACATAATTTCTTATCTTACTTTTGACACAGTCATTTGCAAACTGAAAGACTCAAAAAAAATTGTCAAGCACCAGAAACTATCATTTCAGAAAGCAGCTGGGGGCACATACATGTACTCTCACTGATCTCCTTTAATCCATGCAAATTTTTAACCTGCAAATAGAAATAAAATTATAGAATTTTTAAAAAGAAAGTAGTGTCAAGTACCGATCAAATGAGAAGGGATAGTATAGTGAGTCTTTTATTGCCAGATCTTGAAATATCTATGATGTTATTGGATTCTCATGAAAGCATGTTTCTTTCCACATCTTACATGTGAAGGGAATGGAGGTGTTGCATGGCCCTGACAAGGCTACATCACTATGCTCCTCAGTCTTTCTGCTCTTTCCAATCTAGACACTTCTCAGGGAGTGACCCATGACCACTCTCAGGATAACAGGGACTCCCCAATCTGTTTTCCTCGACAGTCCTCTTTCCTGAGCAGCAGATCTAAGCACTTCCACTTGGATGTCCCACAGATTACTCACCAGGCTCATTGTCTTCACCGACAACTTTTCTTCTTTCCCTATTTTTCCTGTCTCATAGACTGAGCCCACCATTCTGAGTTCTCCCAGCCACAGACAAGAAAATCGTCAACTGTTCTTTTTTCCTTCCAACCTTTATCTGCTCAGTGACAAAGTCAGTCAATACAGTTCTTAAGTATTTCTCATATCTATTGCCATTTAAAAAATTCTGGCCATTGGTATCTTCAGCCTAGATTACTAGAAAACAATAACAATAAAACCTCCTACCTGGCTTGGATCTTATTCAAGACCTTCACTAAACTACATGAATCAGTCACTCCCCTGGTTCACGTCACTCACTGACTCCTCCTGGCTTTCAAGATTAATTCCAGAGGCCATAGCTTATGGATTTGATCCCAGTCTACTTCTCCACCTTCATCTCTGGCCACTACACAAACTCTGTCTTCTGTTCCAAACTACAGGGCCCCTGGCAGTTTCCCAATATGTCCTGCCGTGTGCTGCTTCTGGACTTTTGAACACACTCTTCCTTCTGCCTGGCGACAGATCGGCTAGGTTCAACACAAAGCCCAATTCCTTTCCCTGAATCCCTAGTCTGATTTGGATTTCCATCCTCATCTCCCTCAAGCACTGATTGAAGATATTTTTACCTGTCTCTCTCCTCTGTTAAACTGGGAGCATGTTGAGGCCACGGACTATGCCTTATTCACACGCATATCTGATCATCTTTGTGACCAGTGAATGGTAGTAGGTGCTCATGTCTGTTTTTGAATAAGTTAAGGAATTACTATAACTGGATTGGGTACAGAGTACTATGGGAACAGAGTCAGGTGAGTTAAATATCCCACTGGGGAGGAGGGAAGGAATTGGGAAAGGTCACAGAAAGGGTAACATCTTAAAGAATGAGAATGTGCTTAAGGGACTGAGGGACAGCATTTAGGACAAAGCAGAATGGAGTCAGTTGAAATAGTCTTAGCTGTTCGTCCTCTTGTTTTTGAGCATTCCCTGCATTTTCTAAACCCTGTCATTCTATGGGCCTTCCATAAATCACCTTCTTTGGCGTCTTTTTTTGGTTCCCTGAAAGCCATACTTGTTTATTGGACATTCTGCACAACACCAGGGAAAGCCTCAAATTCCTCTGTCCTTTAATTTTATTCTCAAAACTGAGGACATCAGTGAGTGACTAGCTGGATCTGGAGCTCTGGGGAACTGTTCTGAGACTACTCAGAGGTACTCTGTATCTTTGCACTGGTGCCAGTCAGTAAAGACATTGTCCACCTTGATGGACTAGCCATTGTTGACTATTGGTGGGGATTTCAGAGAAGGATGGTAAGGGAAGGGTTTAGGAAGAGATGAGAGGTCTCAAACCATCCTTGGATGCACCTCATGTTAGTGCTGGCCTGCTGGTTCAAGGAGACGAAAGTAAGTCATACTGGCATTTTTTTTTTGATACAGTTGGGCTTTCTATACTTTCTTCAGTCACCACATTGAGGTTATGTCTGTGTAGTCACAAGCCAGGGAGGCAGCAGCCAAAATGGAAAATGCTCTGTCTATAAAAGATCCCTATACATGTGTGCACATATATGCATACACATACATGCATGTGTACATATATATGAACACACACAATTTACTTGTTGCCCCCGTTAAAATGTCACCTTGCATTTGTTCTGGGCTTTCCAGTTTTGCAAAGCACATGCATTTATATGCAGTTTATTTACTAGGCTGGAGCTCTGGAATGAGACTGGAGAATAAGATATCGAGTGGCAGGTTATCATGTGAGGACCCAAAGTCACAAGGCTGCTCTTATGTCAGGATAGCCATTCAGTCTGGCAGTCTTCTCTTTCCACCAGCAGCACAGCAGCTTCCCGTCTGCTGCCCTCCAGCTGCACTGCAGTTTGCCTAGGAAGCCACAGCATCCTTGTCCATGTAGACACGCTAAGACTGGGAGGTCCCTGAGAACCAAAGAGACAAAGGCCTTGAACATCATTAGCACAAAATGACCCAAACCAAAGAAACCTTGAGACAAAGTAAAATTTTGGGTGAGAAATTTTTTATTTGCAGGATTCTTAGTGCAATAATTTTTAAAGAGGTAAAATAGAGCAGTTTGGTTTCTAAACTTGTTGTTCTGCTGTAATAACAACCTCATTTTCTGACAAAAACTTATGTGTCTTCTTTTCTGAATAAATACCTGCTGGTTTATTTTCTGCAGAACAGACTATAGGGCACCTTCACTCATTTTATTGTCTCCTTCAGAAGAAATTTGTATGGGAGAGCTAAAAAGAACAATTGGATTCCAGAGGCTATAGTTTATGGATTGGATCCCAGGCTACTCTGGCCACTCCACAAACTCTGTCTGTCTTCCATTCCAAACCGCAGTGTATATGTGCATGCACACACACACACACACACACACAGTTGGGCTGGTTCCACATTTTTGCAATTGTCAACTGTGCTGCTATAAACATGCTTGCGCATATTCTTTTTCGATAATGACTGCTTTTCCTCTGGGTAGATACCCAGTAGTGGAATTGCTGGATCAAATGGTAGTTCTGGTTTTAGTTCTTTAAGACCTGAAACTATAAAAATTCTACAAGATAACATCAGAAAAATCCTTCTAGACATTGGTTTAGGCAAAGATTTCATGATCAAGAACCCAAAAGCAAATGCAACAAAAACAAAGATAAATGGGTGGGGTTTAATTAAACTAAAGCGCTTTCGCACACTAAAAGGAACAGTCTTAAACAGACAACCCACAAAGTGGGAGAAAATCTTCATAATCTGTACGTCTGACAAAAGACTGATAACTAGAATCTACAAGGAACTCAAATTAGCGAGAAAAAGACAATTTCATCAAAAAGTGGGCTAAGGACATGAATAGACAATTCTCAAAAGAAGATATACAAATGGCCAAAAGACATATGAAAAAATGCTCAGTGTCACTAATGATCAGGAAAATATAAATCAAAACCACATTGCGATACCACCTTACTCCCACAAGAATGGCCATTATCAAAATATCAAAAAATAATAGATGTTGGTGTGGATACAGTGAAAAGGGAACACTTCTATACTGCTGTTGAGAATGTAAACTGATCCAACCACTATGGAATACATCTGTTATTTTGACTTTCACACATGCCTAGCACATAGAAACTAAAAACACTTCACTTTTGCCCTCTCTCATTTAAAACCACCCTCCTTCTGTACTCCAGCCTGGGTGATGGAGCAAGACCCTGCCTTTTAAAAATAAATAAATTAATTAAATGAATTACATAAAAAGTAAGCCATCCTTCTTGAAAAAGGCCTGCCTAAAAAATATCCCGCCCTCTAGTGATCATTTCTGAGCTTTGTTCCGGTTCTGATGGTAGCTGTTAATACCTCTCCACTGCAGCCATCTAACTGTTCGTTGTTCATTGCTTATAGGTCCCCAGTTATAGACTAATTATGGTGTTAAAAATCTGATAGTTTTGCCACCATGCCTTTCCAGTCCTGCCTAGAACATACAAAACATTAACATGTGACTGGGGTTGCCTGGAAAACACTGATTACCAGCTAACTTCCATTCCTGATTGTTTTCACAGGAATTACTACTATTTGCCATTTGAGGATAAGAAGCCCTGTGTCTACTTCATCAGCTCTTGGGGAGACCAGACCTTCAGGCTGCACTGGTCCAACATGCTAGAGAAAATGGCAGACTTTCTGGTAGGTGACTCTGACGGGTGATGGATTCGAGAATTGGGAAGCTGTTTTGGGGGAAGGAATTTTTTAAATCCACCTAGTAGAGGGTGTTGACCTCAGTTTAAACACAAATAAATTGAGGATGCTACATTTGGAGGGCTCGTGGATCCTACCGTGCAAATCTAGGGGAATGAGACTACACTTTGTAAAATCCCTGGACTTTAATCAAACTACCTGAATTCAAATCCCTGCTCTGCTTCTGGCTGTTATAGGATCTAGGTGTAGCCTGTTTTTCTAATCTCCAAAGGGCAGGAGTTGACAACTTTCCCACAAAATAGGTAGATCCTGGCTTCAACTAATAAAAAATTCTAAGTCCCTGGCATGGTGGACAACTCCCTACAAGATCAGGCCCTGCCTGCCTCTACGGCCTCATTTTTCTTATGTTCTTCTTCCCTCACTTTGTTCTAACCACACTGATATCCTTTGAGTCTCTTGAAGAAACCAAGTCCGTTTAAGCCTTGCAGCCACCACAAGCTGGTTCCTCTGTTACTTTTCCCCTCTCCAGTCTTCTCCTTGTAACCCGGCCAAATTCCAGGGCTCAGCAGCTCAGTTTCAGACTTCCTCAGGGAAGATTCTGACACCTCTACCCCCTTACCTTCTTACAGAACACCCTGTTTGGGTTTTTGTTTTGTTTTGTTTCGAGAAGTGGGGGTCTTGATCTGTCACTCAGGCTGGAATGCAGTGGCACAATCACAGCTCATTGCAGCCTTGACCTTCTAAGCTCAAGTAATCCTCCTGCCTCAGCCTCCCATGTAGCTGGGACCACGAGCATGTACCACCAAATGTGTCTAATTTTTTTAAATTTTTGTAGAGACAGAGTCTTACTGTGTTGTCCAGGCTGGTCTTGAACTCCTAGGCTCAATAAGGCCTCTCACCTCAGCATGAGCATGTCAAGTAGTTGGAACTACGGGTACACACACACCACCATGCCTGACCTTTTTTTTTTTCTTGTAGAGACAAGATCTTACTGTGTTACCCAGGCTGGTCTGGAATTCCTGGGCTTAAGCAATCGTCCTGCCTCAGCCTTCCAGATTGCTAGGGTTACAGGCATGAGCCATTGTGCCTGGCCAACACCCTGTTCTTTTCGTTTGGAGTTCTTATCATAGTTCACAATGTATTTGTGTGTTTATTGTTCAATAACTATATGCCACTATTTCTATGGCATTTAGCCTAATACCTGGCTCCTGATAGGGACTAAATAACTATTTGGGGAATTCAATATATGAAAGTGTTTTATACTGTAAATAGTGCCAATTAATATGCAGTCAATGCTAGATTTTCCCACCTAAGCTGGCCCAGGAGGGAGAGAAGGCTGGGACCTCTATTTCTCTGATACCTTGCACCTCCCCTTTGCAAATCCTTCTCTCCTACTCCCATGCTCCCACTACTCCGTCCCACATGCCTCACCAGATCACTCTTGTCTTGTCCCTCCTGTTCCATTAAAACGATGCTAAGTCAAGAACAAATTTCTCTGTCCCATTTGCTTTATAATCCTTATCTCTAAATGTGTAAAACAAAGCATTTGTCTCTGACCATTGGGATTCCAAGCGTCATGGAGATAAACTCTGAAAGTGGTCAGGAGGCCTAGTCTGGGGTCACAGCATTTGGAGGTCACAGACTGTCTTGGTTGGGCTGGTCTTACTTCTCCTTCAGACAGAACAGATCGTTTATCTCCAAGAGTCTTGACAAAGCAGATCAGAATTTTTCCTAGAAGCCATAGTGACATTCATTTCTAATTCCTTTCTCGGTGTTGGCATCCCTGCCATGCTTAGCATATCATGGCTAACCACCATGGGAAACTGTAAGGCCGATAGCCTCGCCGGGAGCCGGATGGACAATACCCACTCCCTCCGCACCTGATAACACTCTTATCAGGAGGCCAGAAGTCCCACTCAGCGCCTGCCTTCTCCATGCGGGCTCCCCACACCCACTCCTGCATTCCACCCCTAGCCCTACCCTCAGCACTAAATCATGCTGTCAGCCCAAAATTCAAAAATCCTGCCGAGAGCCTGACCAATGGCAGCTCGCTAA